>CM075860.1:42005281-42030281 GCA_037975125.1 Latrodectus hesperus
CAATTTATTTTAATAAGAAGTAAATTTAAGTTTTAAGATAAATATAACATTTTTTTCTCGTACTCAAGACACACTGACTTCAACAGATTGAATGTGAATGTTAATAATCAAAGGCTGAAAATTTTCAAATTACTATTTAAATATTTTCACATTTAGTTGAATTGTATTTCTAAATTACCATATCTTTAAACTTTTATTAGTTTTGTTTTAGTATATATATATATATATATATATATATATATATATATATATATATATATATATAATTACTATTTTATTTTATACTTATCTATATAACATAAAGAGCTCATTATTTTTTATTTTAAAGTGCGCTGTATTTCATGTCAAATCTTTTTGTGTATTAATATCGATGCATAACATTTTGTGTGTCTTATAAGCAATATTTATCAATTTCTTTCGGTTTAAATTTTTCTCTAATTAACTAGTACAAAATAATAATTCATCAAACCTCCTCCAGGTGCCATTCCGATCGATAAATCTGCGAGGAAACTATTTGATTTTGACTGTTCACTTAAATACACAGAATTATAAACTATAAAACTCAAATTCATCGTAAAATTGGCATACAAACAATTTTCATTGAAGCAAATGTAATAAAAATCGAAAACTCTATAGCATAGCTCGCCTAATAAATCAATAAATAACGTAAGTATTGTCTAAAGAATAAAATCGTGGAATAAACCTGGGATTTAGAAAAAAAAAGTTGTATTAGATTCAGTAAAGGAATGACATAAAACTTTAATAAAATCTACAAAACCTGACTTTAATAAAATGAGGAAAATAGCTTCCAGGCTGGAAAGACAGGATAGTTATTACGTACTCGTAATGGTATTGACTTTTTGGAGTTTTTTGTTCGACCCCGGGACATCTACAAATTTCAATCAAATGACAAATGTATTTAGAAACTTTGAATTCAGAAAAGTTCTCGGTGTAATATATATATCCGCTTTATTGAGTTGCATTTATTAGACTTATTGCACTATTTTTTGTTTTGCTATGACTGGATTGATTATATTTAAAATTTTTCTTGTATGTGCTTTGTAACGCAATCGAGTTAATTTTCCTATAAATTTAATTAAAATATTTAAAATCTTGTCTATTTTAAATAATTTGAGATATGGCAACTGAAGGGTTAACACTGCCTAATTGAAAGCTAAATTTCTAGAGTTTTGTCCGTTGTTCAATTGTTGGTGGGTTCGAATCTCACCCCGAACTTGCGTGTTTGTCGTGGTTTAGAATTCACATTAAACTGTAGGTCCCGGTCTAATTAGCTCACATGTGTAAATCGAGCAGCAAGGCAACCGATGGGTTAACACTGTAGCGTTCAATTCGAAACTTCATTGGTTTGATTCCCATGTTTGTGATCATTCAAATTAATTTTAAATTGAAAGATTGTTCGCATTAGCCCTCGTGATGGAAAAAGTGATTGTGGAAGGATAAAATCTTAAATGAATCAAATTATCAAATAAATCTTAAATTAATTATAATAAAAGTTAATTAATAATTGTAAACTGTTGTTTATTGTAGATCTGTAATGATTGTTACTCATTTAATAAAGGTTCTTATATATAACTGCAAAGTAAGTGCTTTAGTTCTCAATTTAGTTATAGAGTGTAGTGTTTAAGTTGAATTTATCAATATAATTTGTATGGCAAATGATGTGGGCTTTGGTTTAACAGCTCGCAGGTTCAATTCCCACGTTGGCTTGAATGTTTGTTATGTGGTACAGAATCTAGAGTTTAAACTGTAGTATCCGATTTAATTAGCCCTATTTTGCAAAAATTGAACATTGAGTGACAAACCAAACCAAAGCATTATTTTATATTTTATTTCATTTAATATTCTTGCATATAAGCTTATTGAATATGGCATATCGACAATCGTTGTGAAATTTTTAACAGTCATTTAAATTTGCAAATGCTTTTGTTGGATAAATAAGTTATTAACTGAAAAATTAGGCAGTCGGAATCAAATCGGAATGTGAATTTAAATTTTTCGACCAAAACCAATCATTAATGGGCGAGGGCCAATCATAATGAACCAATCGTGATGATCTACATTTCATTACTAGTTATTTCGAAATTCTAATTTTCAGAAGAATTTCACGTGACTTTTTAGTTAGTCATCAGAAATGTCACATCAATAGAATTTTACTAAACTGGTGCAATTTAAAGATTATCCGTTTTATGTTGGAGAATTTTGAAAACAACCTGTCATGTTACTTGATTGTCGTTTAAAATTGCGACACACCTGAAATTTAATCCATCAATCTGTTGTTCAGGATATTGAAACAGTTTCTTATTTAGTGGACAAAATGTCTAATTTGCATGAAAAAATATGACAGTTTCCATTTCTGCATATAGTATTCGGAATTGCTTTATTAAAAATATTAGGATATATATTATTTTAATTACAATTTTAATAAACTAATAAAGTGCAAACTTAATAATAACTTAGATTATTTCGATGTTTTTATCATTTAGTTCCAGAAAGTTAATATATGGACAGAAATTCTACTTTATGATTTTTTTCATTATAAATGAAAATACTGTATCTATAATTTCTATTTTAATTTACGAAATCGCAGTTCCTTAAAAGAAAATATGGTTTTTCCAGTAAATTCATTTTTGCTTTATATTTATCTTTATTTAACCTGTAGTTTACATTTACTTAGATATCTTTAGATGACTTCCTTGAACTACGTGTGGAATATGATCTCGAGGACAGCTGATGTGACTGAATGATTAGCGCTTTGGTTTTCAATTTAAGAATTCATAAGTTTGATTCCTTTTTTCGGTCGTAGATATTTGTGGTGACTACGAATTCACTTAAAGAATTGTGGATTTCTATTAAATTGCTTTAGTTTGCGAATAGTAACTGCATAATGCTTTAGTATTAAAATCAAACCAAATTTGGTTTAGAATCTCAAGAAAATTATCTGGATGTTGATTCTTCAGATTGTATCAAGTACATCAATCGCTACTTTTTTTGTATTTCATTTCAGAGTGTTGCCGAATGTGTAGCACTGCTACCATCAGCTCAGTAGTTCGTTCAACAGATTGAATCCTACTTTGGGCTTGGATGTTTGTTGCGGTTTGCAATTCACTGGTGTAGATACCAGTCTAAATAGACTTTATAGACTTTGAGTGCAAAATATAACCATTGAGAGAAAAACATTCTAGAGTATGATCTTTGTTGATAACATATATATATATATATATATATATATATATATATATATATATATATATATATATATATTTATATATATATATATATATATATATATATATATATATATATATATATATATAATACTCTATGTAAACAAGAATTATAAATATAATTAGTAATTTTAATGTTAAGTTCATACAAAAATGTTTATTTTCCATAAAACATTGATTATCTACAGAGCTAACTTAAAATATGATGCATATGAGTGATGAAAAATTAAAATGCTATATATTTTGCAAGTGCATACGTCTTTCTAAAGAAGCCTAGTGAGTTTTCCAACCCAACTATTTATAAAGGGTGAAAAAATTCATGTACATCATTGAAAATCTAATGGGCATGGAAAATTCAGAATTGTGTGTGGAATTCTGACTAACACTTTTTTTCGAATACTGTGGAGACGCAGTTACTCTTAACAAATTCTTAATAATTACGATTACCTGTGAGTTAATCTCATCAATTAACTGAATTGATTAAAATTAACTGATTTAAATGATTTTAATTCTTTCATTGTGTAATGAAAATATTCTTATCCTGTTTTTTACTTTTATTGAACAATGGTAGATATTGTTTTCTGATCTTCCTCTGTAAGTACATTTTTCGGTGTATATATATATATAATATATGTATGGAATTTCTTACTCGGTCGCCGATGAATCTTTGCATAACCAGATATGGTAGTAATGGTAATTTATCTAATAGAGCACTCAGTAAGCTTACCATTGTCGCCTCAAAAGAGGTATACTTTTCATAATTTGGAAATAGAAGAACTCTGGACTTGGCTTACCATCCCAGAGGTATCATTTCACATGGAGGACATTGCGACCACAATCTGTTTTATGTGTTTGGTTTAATACGATGGTTTGAAAAAATTCCTTATCATTCGATAAAGAGAACGACATTTTTCCCAACCAGTCATCCGTGGCTACGTTTTAAAGAACTCCTACAAGTATTTACAATTCCACTTGTGAATGTTCCTTAAAACTGATTTTTGAAATGTATTGGTTTATGTTCAAGTGTCCAAATGTGGTTTGTCGTATTACGGTCTATTTTTGCATGCAGGGATTCTTCGTCCGGAATCTGTAGTGTAAAGTGTATCCCATGCTATTGCAAGCATCAATACCTGAAGTGAGCAATGAACCCACGATCAGTTGATGGGAATACTACAGAAAACATTCGTTTGCAAGCTCAACCTTCAAAACTTGATTGTTATCATGGATGTTGGTTACGATAATACATCCTTACTAATCATTCGGAAATAATCACGAAACTTTTCTGCAGGTTACACGGCGGATTTTTGTTCGATTATGCAGCTATTAATCGTTACATGTAATAATAAATGGGATACTAATGTTTTTAACGTATTACTAATGATAAATATGTTTTCTTTAGTATAAGTAAATACTTAAGAAAACATTCCTTTGCAAGCTCAACCTTCAATGTTGATTGTTATCATGGGTGTTTGCTGTGATAATGCATCCCCTCCAATAATCCAGAAACTGTCACGGAAGTTTTTTGCAGCTTACATGGCAGATTTTTGTTCTGTTGTGCAGCTATGAAGTGTTAAATATAATAATAAGTTGAGTCCTAATTATTATTCTTTCTGAGGTTGTTTTCGTGAAAGAAATTCGCCAATCTGTCAACAAATAATGATTAAAAGTTTTTTGAAACCAAATTTTGAGTTGCAAATTAGAGACCAAGATGCTTGTTGATGACCTGGGATAACTCTAAAGCTGCATTTGCCCAGTTGTGCTCTTATCGATTTTGTGCAGCGATTCGCATTCTGTTTTTAAACAGCAAAATCTTGTTACTGTCACTCAGTGTGTTTCTTTCCTGGTCCAGAGTAGAATTGAATTATTTCCACTCCACAAGACGGGGCTTCACGCCGCTTCGTTATTCTGATTGGCTGCGGTACGAAATGAAGAGAGCATGCAGCGCATAATGCGGATACAATTTTTATTAGATCACACACGCCAAGCTTCTCATTTCTAAGTTTTCCCTGCAAAGGGGGAAAAAAAAGCAAACATCAGGGAAACTTGCAATTATCGCGAAAGGAAAACGTACGATAACCATTGATTTTACTGGCGTCAATCCTCGAAAAAATAAATATAACAGAGGTATGTAGGGGGAGAAATAGGGAAGCTTAAGGAGCGCTTGGGGAAATATTTGACAGCAAGAAATATTTTTAATGCTGAATAAACAGTATCTATGAAGTACCAGTCACGATTTCAATTATATGTATACTTTCCATAACCGGGGGTGGAGGAGGGCCGAGTTGAATCTTCCTCCCACCATCAGCTTCTGGGGAATTCGATGCTTCAAGAGAATTAACAAACTGGGAAATAGCTTTTGTGATTGAAATTTAACACATTTTTCACGCTACGAATCCTGTAAAATGCCATGTCTATTTCTTATGTTTCCCTCATATTTTGCAGCCTCTTATTGAAATGTTTACTGAATTGTTTATGTGGAAAATGTGTCACACTATTTCTTCGGTTTTAACTGTGCAGTTTCTCTTTATGCGCAAATAAACAATCTTTTAGACGGACATACATTTCCTTTTTGGGTTTCTATTTGCATATTCACTGATTTCCGAATTATTAATACTTAATTAAATTTATAATCCATTTTTTTAGTATTGGGAATTATTTTTAAGTTTAAGAAGTTAAAAAAAGTTTTCCCAATTTTATTATAACGGCATGGTAGAAATATATGTGAAAATTAATTAGGAATTAGAAAATCCTAAAAAGTTCCGATGGTGTATATTTTTTAAGTATCTTTTCATTATATTTTTATCGGTATATATATTTTTAACTTCAATCTCTAAGAGTCGTTAAAAATTATGTTAAGTCATGAGACACAATTATTTCAACTTAATTATGAATGATGTTAAGTTATGAGATAATTATTTCTACTTAATTTTGAATAATGTTAAATCATGAGACACTTATTTTTCTCATGACTTAATATAAGGACTTAACAAATTATCTCATGACTTAACATAATTTTTAAAGACTTAGCGATGGAAGTTAAAAATATATATGCCGAAAAAAATTAATGAAAGGGTAGTGCTTAAAAATATTTATTTGAATTGTGTTAAGTCATGAGATTCATTGGTCAAGAGATAATTGTCAAGTTATAAGATTAATACCAAAACTGATATTTTTTCTTATATCCTTTTTGTATTCAATGCAGTTTTAACCAACTGTTGGGATGTATTTTGATTCACTAAGCACTGCTGAGAATTTCGAATTAATTTCAAATAACAGGATCGATATCTAAATAGATATTTTCCTTTCTAACTTTCCTGCTTTGTCACAAGGAAATTTTCAAGAAAGAAGTACCTTAATATGCATAAGACCTTTTGTGATTTTTCTAGTTTACTTAAATATCGATATAAATTTAATAATAAGATTATTTCTAATGACACTTTTTCGCAGTTTTGCATAATGTGGGAGCACTTCAAGCTATCTATAATCAACTGTGAATCAGTATGGTACCAAATTATCGAATATATATGCAATCAGCGTGTATAAAGTTATGGTTGGTATGCAGGTAACCCCAAATTCATCAATTTGAAAGTTTTTCCATTTTTTTCAATTTGATAGGTTATGCTATGCGACCTAGGAGAAAGGCTAGATTACGCTATGTGACCTAGGAGAAAGGCTAGATTACGATATGTGACTCAGGAGAAAGGCTAGATTACGATATGTGACTCAGGAGAAAGGCTAGATTACGATATGTGACTCAGGAGAAAGGCTAGATTACGATATGTGACTCAGGAGAAAGGCTAGGAAGCTAATTGATTTGGATTTTATCCAATTGGGATTGAAAATTCTTTGGACGTTTTCTTAAAATTAAATTTTTATCATCTTCAAAATGTGTCTCGTACAGTTTAGTAGGTATTACAGGCATTTAGGATTGTAATATTTCTACGCAGTCGCTGTAAATCACCCATGGTTTATTCTTCCTTCAGATGTTTGACTATATTTTTATAACTATTATCTCTTAACCATTATATTCTCCACATCTAAGCTCCAGATGAAACTATTAATGCTTAATGATATTGATTTCGTCAGATAGCAGTGAAAGTATTGTCTTCAAAGATTCACTGAAATTTCATCCCGGACACATCTGTAGCACATTTTTTTAGCATTCTAGTATGTTTAAATGTAATGATTAGAGTTATTAATTTGTTTTATAATTTTACCTTGGGAATTTTTTTTATTTTTGAATCTTACATATGAATGCGCATTTTTATGATGAATTTCAAATCAATCCTTTTTGATTATTTATTAAGAATGTTGGAAAATTCTTAATTGTTAGATCGTGATCAAATGTTTTTAAACTGCTAAAAGTTTATTTTTTACAGCATATACGTGAAAAAAATATAAACTCTATATCTTCCTGAAAAAACATTTAAGAATTAAACTTTAAGAAAGCAGTTTAAATTGTTTGTTTGATATTCATTTTTTAATTTTATAAGTCCAGGTAGAAAGTTGGGGTTATTTCGTTTTAAAAACACGGTATGGGTTCGCAACAACTACGAACCATTCAACTTATTTAAAGTTTTTTTTTTTAGTTAGTCTAGTAAATTCTTTCCAATTCTCTTACTTGATTTTTCTTTTCCGATTCGCTCGAAATATTGGGAATGAAGGCTAAGTATATAAATGACTCCAAGAGCTTTTTCACTCGCCGGGAAAAAAAAGGATCTGGAGTGGTTGGCGGGAATCCCGGAAAAGCTGGGTAAATAATAACAACAATAGCCACTGTAGAAATACGGAATGCGCGAAATGCAAAGCAAACACTAGAGTCTTCTCTTCAATTTCCGTTCAAACATTTTCATTTTAAGACCCGAAACCCAAATCTTTCCTTTTCAGAACTGGTATCCAAAGCACACACGCACACACGGACTTTGTAATGGAAGAAGCGAATGGGGGGTGGGGAGAGAATAAAAAAGAAGGGGGCAAGAAAACCAAACAAACAATGCACAAAATGCCCGAAGTTGAAAAAAGAAAAGAGAAAATAAAAAGAAAACCAAAATCCCTCAGAGGGAAATATCTTTATTCCGGGATTCAACCACAATACAATCGCTCATTATTATGATCGGAAAAATTCCCTATTCCCGTTAGGGACATACACTCGACCCCCCTCCCTGGTCCCTACCCTACCCCGTCTCTGTGGAAAATGTATTTTTCTTATATATTTTTGTATCAAACACCTTTTATATCGACGCTGGGTTTTTTCCCTATATATCTAAAGATCCCTTTCTATTATTTGAATTTTTCGATAATTTCACTTTACCACCACCCCCACCTCGCGCGCAGAAATGTCCTCTCATCTCCAACTTCACCTCCCTCCCAAGGGTGGGGCAAATTGAAGCACACATCCCTCATAGCATCGCACCTGTTAAAAAGCTCGACTTCTGATTTTTCCCTCATTATAGTCAGAGGCATTTTTTGGCTTCTTTTTGATCGCTTCCTTCTATAACGGTACAATATGGTAATGAAACATTAGCATTTCAATGTGGACACATACAGAACGTGTCTGTATGGATATATTTCCTTTATATCCAAAAACTCTTTTTGGGAGCTATTTTTACTCCCCTTCCCACCCCCTCACTCCAAAGAGATCATGTCGTTCTGGAACAAAAGTTCTAAACTATGCGAGGGAGGTGGGGGGCGAACAAAAATAAAGGGGGTCGCGAAAGAAATTGAAATTGTAATTCGCAGAAAACAAACAAAGTTGGATTGATATCGAAAAGAATTTAGAAAAAAAAAAAGGAATCAAGGCGCATTTTCGATCACGAATTTAATGCATTTGTAATAGCCAATAAGAAGCAGAGACACGAGTTTGGCGCGTTGCCAAGTATAAAGTAATAACTGAAAAATGATAACAATGATTATATTTTGAAGGTCAGTGGTATAGAATAGTTCTACTTCAATTCTCATTGCAATAATAACGGGAACATTTCGCGTATTTTTGTTTTTATTTTCATCCGTCGTAATAATTTCTGTATTAGATGCTTGAATATTTTATTGGAGGTCTCTTTTTTTTTTCTTTCCTAAAAATAAGAAAAAAACTTAAATTTTTTAACTTTAGTATCAGTAATTGCTTTTGCCATCGTTGAATTCAATAAATCTTACAATTTGAAATAAATCCTTTTATTTACATGAAGGAAATTGTTTCTCATAAGAGAAAGTTATTGTCGTAAATTGTTTCGGCAACGATACACGTGCATTGCTAAAATCTATTTTCTATCTATATAATTTGTTCAATTTTATCTTCTGTAAAATTGCATTTGGTAAATAAAAGAATATAGATATATACATCCAGATTTAATTTCAACATTAAATTTGTGAAGAATGAAAATTTATAAATATGTTTCTTCTTTTTTTTTATAAATGCCTTCAGTTCCTCATCAGAATATTTTTCAAAAAATAATGTTCCGCGGCAAATTTTTGAATAGTCTGAGAAAGCTTTCTTTTGAAGTTTCATTGAAAAATTGTATGCATTAGCGCATTTAATATTATTTGCATTTATTAACTTTTGCGTTTTTGTGACTGACAGACTTTTATCATCTCCAAAGATTGCTTAAAATCCTCAAACTTGCTATATTACTATTAACTTTTTCCAATTAATTTTAATATCTTCGATTTACAAAGCACTTACATGGATTAATTTTTTATCGTACATGTAAACTCATATGAGTCAATATGTTTTTACATTTCTAATGTCAATATTTGGATATTAAGTGGTAGGTTAATCAGTAGTACAAATAATTTTTTTGGGGGAGGCTTCAAATGGCTTCAATTTATCTGTGGAAAGTTAAATTTTCTTAAAACATTTATTTGAATGTTTTTAGCACCGCTTAGTAAGTAAGGCTTTTGTGAGGGACTCGAGTATCCAAACGCCTTTAACCCTCGGCGTTCTTTTTCACACAGGGTTGTTCAAATTAAGGAGTTGCTGAGAAAATCTAAAAATTTCCAATCTCCCGTCATGGTTGGCGTGCATGCTGAAATTGGAAGCATAGGATGTGTTTTCATGGCTCATCGTGCCTAGTGGTTGAAGTGTTGTCTACAACGTCGAAGCTTGCCTCTTTGATCCTGATCACTGGTGAACATTGAGAGACATTGATATATAGTTGTGCAGGTGAGGCTGGCATTGTATCTTAAGGTTAACGGGTTTTGGAATATTTGCCCAACACTAAGTGCCTTATGCAGTGCTGGTAGAAGAACGGTTATCGCTCTTATTTTCAGTTCAACAGTTCGTGGTTCAAGTCCCAATTTGGAAATGAATGTTCCGAGTGGTTCGGAATCCACTTTAAACTGTAGGTAATAACCTAATTAGAACTTGTGAGCAAAAAAGAGCTTTGAGTGACAAATTAAATCATGTAAAATGAAACCAAGCTCCTTGTCCCTTTGAAAGGTCAGGTACCGAGGTCCCACCTGAGCTGGCACCCTTCTCTCCTCATCCATGCCACACCAGTGGGAAGAGTTTGAACGTCACATATTAATGTGGATACGTCTTCAACCCATGGAACTCCAGCAACTCAGTGAGAGTGATTGTGGTCACCCTCCCAATCACTGCCCGTGGCAAATAATGCTTTACTTTATTGATTATATCAGGGAGCGGCGTGAAACTTCTGAATCTCTGGAGCTCTACTTTGATAGTGTTGTGCTTCTTTTTTTCTGTGACCCCTATAGGGATAGGTGCTTGAGACATTTCTGAGTTTTCTCCCTTGCAACACAGGATTGCTGTCCACAATGTGAAAAACCCTCTAGAAAAACGATACGCACTAGGTGTTTAAATGCTTACATTTGGTACTTCGTACTAGATTCTTTGCTATACTATGTGTGAACATCTATCTCCCATCTAGCTTGTTCAACTATGGCTGAATTCGAATTCTTGGGCTGATCATTTTTCTAGGACATTCTGAAAAATATTTTTCTAACATTACACTTGTTCTAATTGTGAAATGTATAACTATACTATAAATAACAATTATAATTTAGATTTATGATAGCTGCCTTTATACTATTTACATAATTTTTCCCATTATAATGAATACAATTATATTTCTAATTTCATATCCATCTAACTTTAAAATTGCAATCTTAAGCCGGGATTAATTGCTTTCAATTTCGTATTAGATTAGCGAGAGAATCTTCTAGTGTTAATCTCAAAGTATGTGTACGTATCGGTAGGAAATAATTTTTATGTTGTTGTTTCAAATCCCAGATGGTGTAGCCAAGCTAAACCATCTCCATAAAACCAAAACTCATTAAAAAAGTCTAAAATTAAAATAGGATTCTCCAAAACTTCGTTCACAGTGCAATTCAGACAGTCAAGAATATGTTTCAGGGATGCCTGATCAGCCTCGCACCAGTGACACTCCAGAAAGACTTGGCCCTGTTGAAAAGAAAGGGACCTAATGCGGCCACTCTAAAAACGTGAAAGAACAGTCTTCTGTTGATACTGAGATGGTGACACCAATAAGTTTTTTTTTCTATTTTTTTAATAATTTTTATTCATTTGCAAGCTAGCAAGTTAAACGTATAGTTGTAATTGGTAAGTGAGGTTTAAATCTCATAGTACGTGTTTTACATTTGGTAAGAATTACTGAAGGAGAAAAAAAGACTTAACATAGTAATACTGCCTAATGTTTCTGGTTGTAACTTATAAAAGGAAGCGGTATGTGTCACTCAATGAAGATTTTGCATGATGTGACTTTCATGCAATTTGCCAAATCTTCTTTTAATTAAAATGCAAAAGAACATTAATTCAAATTGTCTTTTGATATTCTACGTTAAGTAATGAAAATATTTTTATTTTTACTTACACAGTGGATATTTTCATTTTAAACTTGGTTTTTAAAAATAATCACCGATATTAAAAATGAAAAATTATTAATTTTTACTCTGAGTAATCTTTTTTTTGGATGATGTTAGCTCATCAAGTAAAGTAAAAATACTTATATTCAATGATCTTACTATTAGATCTTGACGAGTTGTAAGTCTAATGATTGCTCCATGGCCTTATGTCAAACAGTTCACGAGTTCGATTGGCATATTGAGCGAGACTATTGAATAGCTTAATCTACTACTTAATTAACTGCCTAATTGCCAAGGACTGCTGTAAAACCTTTTAATATTCATCGCGTAAATTTAGGAGAGTTTTCATAATTTGAAGGTCTTAATCACGTGACCAAGGAATGAAGTCCGTAAAACTCCCAAGCACTCGCCTCGACAAACAAATATACAAAAAGCAGAAGCGTAACAGTGATCTCCCATAGTTCACCAGTGGCTGGAATGGAACTCAGTACCTTGTATTTTGAGAAGTGCTATATCACTGCTCTACCACTAAGTTGCCACTCTAGTCTTCGGTTCAAGTATGGAATTCCACCTACGACAAAAGTATTCGCAGTGGCTTGGAATCAATAATAAAATAATAAATCCCGGTTTGTTTTGTCCAGTGCTCAGACAATAACCGTTGAGTGGCCAACAATCCAATCCAGTCCAAACCAAACCTATATCATTGGTGAGATCTTTGGTAAAACTATTTTCAGTGAATTAGAATTCGCTTGAAACCATAAATTTCGGTTGAGTTAGCCCTTATGTTCAAAGCCTTCATAAAATAGAAAACAAGCTAAGTTATGAACAAATCTTTATTATAGTACCCTTATTTAGTATAGTTTAATTGTGCGATTATATATATATACATATAGCAATCATAAAGTATGGAAATTTAAAATATTCCTGATCAAAATTTTAAATAAGTCACTAATTTCAAGCAAAATGATTACGCTGAAATAATTGGATCTTATTTATATTCTGATTGGGATTTATTTAACTAAAATAATATCATTTATTTGAAAAAAGTTTTCCTATTATATAATTTGAAATAAAAACAATTTAAATTAAAAAAAGGCGTGAAAATTTTTTTTTATATACGATTGAAACATCATATATTAATGAATTTTAATTTATAGACAATATGTATATATGTATGTGTGTGTATATATGTATGTGTGTGTGTGTATATATATATATGCATGTGTATATATATATATATATTCGGTTATAGTGATAAAATTTTTAAATTTTGTATGTGTGTCAGCAGCGATCGGCTTATAGATAAGTTTTAAATTATATATTTCGCCACACTTGTTCTTAATATTTGATTAATTACTTTGTTATTTCATCTGATTTTTAAACATAATTATTTTGATTTTACAATTGAAATTATTTCAATCAAATAGAAGATTTCAGATCCTTGAATAGTAATTTTAATGCTTTTGTAAGTAATAGGAAAATCTAACGAATAGATTTTCCAATTACTTTCTAATTCATTCAATTTCTTTCTGTATTGTATCGCAAATTAGTGTAAGTTTAATAATTTGGTCAAATATGATGTCAATAATAAAAAAATATTATGTCTCTTTAAGATACTCTCTTTAAAATAATGCAAACGTTTCAACCCATTAAATTTAAGAGATTACCAGTAATTGATTATTCGTTAATAAAATCGAAAATTATTGGTCTATTTTCTTGTTTTATTTCGTTAGTTTTTCTGGAATCGAATCGTGTATTTATCTTGCTATTTAAAATGCTTCTATATAATTTATTATAATGCTTAAAATTATGTGATTATTTATTGTAATGCAAAATCATTTTTCCTAGTATTTAAAATTTTCGGTAATAAATTTTTAGTCATCGTTTTAATTAACATTGAATAAAGCATCATTATTTTAGTTTCATAAATTAATGTTACTTTGATTATTATTATTCAAAAGGTTAATATATTTTTTCAGATATTTTACATGCAAGCAAAATTGTTCATATTATTTCCCCTTTTTTGTTACACACTCACACAGTGGGTGTGTAACAAAATAACACTCATGATAGAGCTTTGCTTTATTTGTTTATTGTAATTTATTATTATCAAATTTTTAAAAATTGATATATACATAATTATGTTTATATTCCATTAATGATCAAATTGTAGTACTTGTTAATGATGATATGTAATTTAATCAAGATTAATATTTATTATCAAGATTAACTTTTTTTTATCACGATTAACATGTATTGTAAAATTATATCTAAAGACATAATTTGTTGAAGTTTAATGAATCTTTAAAATGTAAAATTATTTATTTACAGTTCATTAGTTTAAATGTGTTCATATTGATTATAAATTGTTGGACATAAATCTTTCTCAAAATTTTCGTGTATATAATAAATTAAGGATTATAGTCTGTTCCTAATAAAGTAAAAATTTCTGAAACTATTTATTTCTTTAAGAACAATCTTCATATATATTCAATTAAGTTTTTTTTAATTTTAATTTTATAAGTTTTTGAATGTTTTTTTTTACTTAGACATGCTTGAAAGTGAAACTTTCATAAATTATATAACTCTTTTCCAAAAGAACTGATTCTCATTTCTACTTTCATTTGCATGAAGAATGGAACAAAAAGGAAAGAAAAAAAATTAAGACCAGCTCTGACGAATTTCGATTTTCTTTAAAATATCTATCCATCCTCTTGCCGACGCCCCCAACTTCTGCTAAGGTAATCCTTTTCTAAAGCTTCCAAACGATCTAATTTGCATAGAACTGCACTGGAAAAAAAAAGTCTTCCAGCCAGGAACTTTTTCCTATAGAAACAGAGGGAGAAGCTATTAAAAATTTCTCCCTTTCCCACCCCCAACTCTTTTCGAAACCTCTTCCCCCTTTTAGATCCAATGAGGGGGCGGGTCTGGAGCTTGTGTTTTAAGTTATGTGCAAAAGGGGGTGTCACATTAAGCACGGGGACTCAGGCGCGGGTGCTTCTTTCCAGTTACCATTAACATAAAAACTTGGCGAGCCAATGTCGCCGAAAAGTGACTTCATCTCTGTTCGCATACCATTTATATTTTTAAGGCGATAAACAGTAGCGAAGTTATTTTGTTTCTTTTAATTTTTTCTTGATGTTTTTCTTTTTTTTTTAAATATATTTTCTCTCTTTCTCTCCTGGCTCTTTATCTCTCTATGGAATATCCCGCATCTGCATTCGTTAAGTGCGTTGCAGCTAATGGAAGGCCATCTATTCTAAAGTTGGAGGAGGGTTGCTTCACTTACATGAAGTTGAAATAAAAAAGAAGGAAAAAGTGAAATTTTTGGGGAATTCTTCGTTGCGCCAAATTGGCGGATTTTTTTTTTCTTCATAATATCATTTCTCATTAATTTTGTAATCTCATTCAAAACGCTTTGTTTAAACTGTGGTGTTCATAATTAATTTTTAAATTGAAATCTCAAACGAGGGGATTGATTTTCATTAAAAGGAATTGTTATCTTGGCAGAATATTAATTAGAATATCATATAGTTTAAATTTTAAAATGAATATATTTTTTCCTTTTTTTTATTTGACGAGTATATCGGAAATAAATTTTTGTATATTAATGAAACTGTAAAATTGCTAATTTTTATCTCCAACATATATGTCTAAATCCAAAATTTAGTAACTATTTTTTAAGGTATTTAACAAAAAATTTTCTTTACACTGTATATATAAACACAATTTTTTATGATTATTTGAAATAAAGCATATCCATTCAGAGTTTTATCTCATTTAATTTCTCATTATTATTAACTTTCGTAGTCTTGTTTTTACAGTGCTTAAGAAAAATTATTTATTATTATTTATCTTAAATGTATTTAAGACTATTATACGATGAATAGATGTGAAATGTTTTTTATCGTAACATATGCATAATAACTGAATAAATTATTCTTTCATTTTAAATGGTGTTTTTGAATTGCTTCGATTCTTTATATTATTGTGTTATTGTTTTATATTACTTATTTAAATCAAAACAAATTACAAGCTATTATTGCAGTTTTTAGAATTTAGAACTACTTCAATTTAGAATTTTATTGTAAGCATATCAAATATTTAATATTATTTTTAAATGGGACTGTAGTTTCTCTTTTCTATAATATGTTTCATTAAAAATCAAAGCATTCAAATCATATTTTTTTTGAAAAACCTGTAAATGATCACATGCACATTTTTTAATTAGAAAAATAACCGCGAGTTAGTCTATGAAAACCACATTTAAATATTAAGTTTTTAAGTAATTGAACGTAAAATTATTTTATACTTAATATAAGAACTTTTTGTTCAATTATTATTGCTAATGAGAGATTACTTATTATTAACAATGAATTCGATTATAAAAATTTATTTTCTAATATTGATATTGTTAGATAATTAAAAATATGTTTTTGAGTAACATCTAATAATAGCCAATAATTCTGATTTTTAGTTCATTATAGTTTGTTTATTATACATAATATGCGGTATTTGCTATGTAGAATAGCTTACACCCCTCATATATTTCTAATTAAAGAACATAAAATTTTATGTTATGAGCAATATTTATTAAATGGAATTAAAAACGTTTGAACATCTTTCTTGTCTTGTCTACCTTGTAGACTTTTATATGTAATAATTCATATTTATGTCTCATTTAGGAAAACATCCGCAAAATTCTCAAGCAATTTCCTCTATTGACATGCATGTAGACCTCAATGTAACTTTCATTTCCGATTGGCCAACATTGCTTGGTATCGAATCCAGAACCTTCCATTCCAAGGAATGGAGCACTTGGCCCTGATGTCACCTGTTTGTAATACTATAATTATATATTTTGAAAAATAAGGAGAAAAGGAAATTATTTTTCGTTTGTTTCATTAATATACCAGAAGTAGTCAGCGTGGCACTTCGCCTTATGTCTCTCTGATAGATCGTAATTACTGTTAATGATCATTCCTCACTAAGTAGCCATAAACTTTGTATTTTGCAGATAATTGCTGATAATGTAGCTGAGGTTTGGCTTAATTCATCATCGTCTTTTCTTATCATCACCATCTCTTTCATACATCACCATCTTTTCTTACCGTCTTTCATACATCCCCATATCTTTCATCTAGATCATAATTATTGTTAATGATCATTCCTCACTAAGTTGCCATAAAGTTTGTATTTTGCAGATAATTGCTGATAATATAACTGAGGTTTAATTTAATTCATCACCATCTTTTCTTATCATCACCATCTCTTTCATACATCACCATCTTTTCTTACCATCTTTCATACATCCCCATCTCTATCATCTAGATCATAATTATTGTTAATGATCATTCCTCACTAAGTTACCATAAACTTTGTATTTTGCAGATAATTGCTGATAATATAACTGAGGTTTAATTTAATTCATCACCATCTTTTTTTCAAACCTTTTTTAAGTTACATAAACCAAATCGTATAACCATGAACTTACAATCGAAAGACTTTCTATTTTACTCGTGTCTGCAGAAAGTCGAAGAAAGTTATGAACCGCAGCGAAATTGTGTGAAAAAATATGATTGCGTATTCTGTTTTTTTCCCCACCCCTCTGCACAGGAGTTCAGAACCCCCATGCTACTCCAGGAAAAGCCAAATGTTCGGTGACTAACCTCCTTTCTCGGAGTCGCCCCAGAGGATGCTCGGTTTCCTGTGAAAGCAAAAGATACGACGCACTACAAAAAGTAACACTTAACAGTTGTGTCCCGCAGCTGTTGCGACAGCTTCCGAAGTAATTTCACTAAAATGAATTAGGGACACCACTTTAGAAAATTTTGTAGGTTAATTGTACATAAAATCAAAATAAGTGCCTTATATCAACTGATGCGCTCTAAATTCAAAAAGCTTAAAATATTTCTGACCGTTTATATCGTACGCTAGCAGCTTAATTTCTATTTTTTCTTTTAAATTTTTTTCTGAAATTTAATACATTTTTCATTGATGCATATGTGTTTGGACTGAAAATACACATGTGATGCATATGCTTTGTAAATTTTCAAGTCTTATTTAGAAAAAGTTAATGATATTCAATAAAGCATATATAACCATATCTTCACCAGTTGTATTCAATGTATCCATAAAAATATTGAGATATTATTTATCTTATGTGTTATTCAGATGATGGTTAATTTTTGGACAATAATATATATTAAATATAAACTCACATTATCTTTATCTTCATTTTAATTAATCTTTCATAAAATTGTTGAAATTAATTTCACAAATACTGCGTTTCTGTAATTTATTAATTTATTCAATATGCATCAAAATTGCTAATTAAACCAGTTTTGATTATTGATAAAAACATTTTGCGTATGATATTTGTTTTTTTTAACACTAATTTACTTTATTATTAGTATAAATAAATCTGTGCAGTATAATCACATTTTAATTTCCTGAATGCTCTTAAAATATAATTTTATAACCACTCAAATACAAAAATCTCTAAATTAATTTTTATTTATTATTTTATGTAATATTGTTATTAATATGTATATTTCTTGTCTAGTAGTCAGCGTGTCTGACTGCTGGCAAGGAGGTCCTGGGTTCGAATCCCGGTTCAGGCATGGATGTACTTTCTCTATCTATCCTGTCTTTGTCCTTTCCTTGTATGAATGTGGAGTGAATGGTTGTCTACCCCATAAACGGGTACCTATGGCATGTGTGTACTGAGGAAGTCGGACTCCACACCATAATATGGTTCAGTTGGAAAAGTGGAGCAGCGCACCCCATATTGCCAGCCTGGCTGGCACACGACAACAACAGCAATATGTATATTAATTATTTTTTAAAATATGTTATTTGTAGAAAATATAATGCACTTAGTAATTCAATTAAATAAAAATTAAAGCTCAGTAAAAAATTTAGCTTAATTTAATGCTAAATATTAACAATTTCATTTTTCAAAAAGTTATAATTCATTAATATAACTTAATTTCAACAATAGTTGAATTTAATTTTTATAATTATATTTAATCAATTTCTGAAGGTAAATACTTAAATATATGGAGAAATATATCCTTCAACAAAATATTAGTGCTTTATTTTGGTTTTCGAAAGAAAAAATTATAATAAACCCATGAACCAAGTAATCTTTCTCGTAAATTTGAATTCATTTTCTGAAGTAACAAGGAAAGATTACTTTCACTTTTGCTACTATTTTGTGCGTTGATATTATTTTTTCATTAAGAAAATAAAAAAAAATTAATAAAGTATTATTTCCTTTATTATCCTGGTAAAGTCTTTAATTGTAATTACTGAAACCAATTACTTGATAAAGATCAGTTTTTGATTTTATATATATATATATATATATATATATATATATATATATATATATATATATATATATATATATATATATATATATATATATATATATAAACTTATTAGTTAAATATTTGCCTGAACAGTAAAATATTCATTATGTGTCAGAAATCATAAGCTTAGCCCTGCGCCTTCAATTTCTTGATGACAGAAACAACTAAGCAAAGAGCGAACGATTTTCAGCCAAAAGTAGCAACCCCCATCAATTTTAGTGGGAGGGATGCGTGCGAATGAGGACTGGAATGAGCGGGGGGTGGTGGAGTAAGGGATGCTAGAGGTCCTAAGCAGGCTAAAAAGAAAAGAAATCAGGAATGGAGGTGGGAGGGGGGAGATATGGATCTTTTGTTAAAGTAGCGAAAGACCGGACACATTACATTATGCAAATTGGCAGCCCCCGCCTAAATCCGGGCATTTTTATGACCTGCCTGTGTTCGGATACTTATTAAAGTTCTTGGAAATTATTTCGGGGGGTAAAGAGCGGAGGGATAATATATGAGAAAGATAATTTAAAGTCTTCTGTCGTGCAAGAGATTAACTTTCGTTTTTTATTACCCTTTGGAAAAAGTTTCTTCGTTTTTGTGCGAAGCGGCAGCCACCATTTATAACTTTTCTAATCAAAGATTTATTTTTCAGACAAGTAATACATTCTTCCCATTCTCTTCTGTATACGGATTTTAAATTAGATCAGCGTATCTATTGCTCTCCATGGATGTTGGGATCTTCTCCTTTGTCCTCCTTCATGTTTTGAAAATGTGTCGACTTATTCCTCCACGTGATTGTTTACACTCTTTTACATTCTTAATTCAAAACATTAAACTTTATGCTAATAGACATTCGCTAATCTAATGTTTTGTATGCAGACTGGTTGTCTAGCGCAGAAACCGTGAAAAAGTAATTTAATGATTAATATACCAAAAAAAAGTAACAGCACAGATTTATTTTTTTCGGAAGTAATAAGATCATAATATTAATTTTTCCAATTATTTTGAATAAAATTATAATCATTATCAACCTTACATTTAATCTTATAAGACCTAATTAGCAGGAAGCTGAATATTTTGCATAAATTATACTGTTGCACAGTAATAAGTTAATGAATGATTTTAAACTATATTAAATTATGTGGTTTGTATATATTTATTTTTAAAAGTTAATATATAGAGAACTATACATTTGGATAAACTTAAAAAATATATAATAATTAATTGAAACATATAAACAATTTTCATAATTAGGAAAATTTGGGATAGGATGATACAAATCTGTATTTTAAAAGCAAACTGTTTATTCAGAATAATAGATATGCATTTTTATATGTTTATAAGATTATTTATGGTGCAATTATGTTATTTCTTTTGAAATCTATATATTATAATGTGTTACAAAATATTAATCTCTCTTAATAAATATTATTCAATATTTAAAATAAGCTACACTAATTTAAAACAAGAGAGCTGATCATTTAAATTTTATTCGTGGATATAAAATGTATATAATTAAAAACTTTTTAAACAAGTGAAAAAAAAATTAATTTGTTTTAAACTTCTGTAACTGAATTGATAGTCATTGATAATCTTCTGATTTAAAATCCATGCCTTTACGTCTGTAGACACATAACCAATACAAATGCTGATTCTCATCTTTGAAATTATGCCATACATTATGGCTTTATTAATCTTCTATATTTAATATTACAGTATAGTTAATAATAAAAAATAGGTTATTTATTCTTATGTTATTGCTTAACTTTTTTTATAATCGAATCTTTTCTATTCTTTTTTAAAATAACCGCCAAAAGCAATACACGGGAAAAAAGCTTTGTTTTTCCTCCCAAATTTAACTTTCACATTTTTGCACGAGACCTAACTCGACTGAATCCGAATGATTGCAAACGCTACGGCACCTGTGAGAATCGAACTCTTGAACTGAAAGACAGAAGACCACCGTTTTAAAAAGTGTATCTAATTTTAAGTACTTAAATCGATTTAATAACAAGAATTTGAAAGCGTGTTGTAATAAAAATATAATTCGGAGAGTATCAATTTTATCGTAATATTGATTTAATATTAGTAGAGAAGAACTCTATGTTTATTTTTGATTCCCTGAAAATTTTTTACTTACCAACAAGTTGAATTAATATTCAATTTTAATATTTAATATATTTTCTGATTCATTGATTGATAAAAATCTTACCTGTTCACGAATTAATCATGTAAGTTTTCACATTCTGTTCGCATAAGAGCTTTTTCGTGGGCAAGAAATCTGCCCAGCAAGAATCCAAATAATCTGATCAATTTATGAATTATTTTCATCATTTGGTATAAATTTTATAGTTCATGATTTCATTCACTTGAATGAATTGAAATCAAAAACTAATAGGTTAATGAAATTTTGATGGAAATAAAAAAATATGATGCTATAGGTTAAAGTTTCTTTCAATTGTTCAGAAAAACAAATCGAATGAGCAAGACGACATTAAATTTGGGTTGATATTCATATCAAAATGTATCTTATTAGTTATGGTTTAAAATTAGTTTCTTAATCAAGAAGCAAGGATGAAGCTGCAATAACTTTGCGGGGAATAATTCGTTGGAAGGCATCAGGCTCGATACCAGACTCAGCCGAACATAATCGATAAGTGACCATAGGCGAGTTGGAAGTTCCGTGAAGTTCAGTGCCTTTCATTTATTTGGCGTTGAGTGAGCAATGACCTGCTCGATTGCTTACGGTTTAAAATTCGAAATGGTTGGCTGTGGGTTGGAGTCACCAGAAACAGGCACCTGGAAGCATCTCGCAGTAACCAAACCTACTATGCTAGAAGCTTTGAATTATCAACAATTGCTCTCAAAGCATGCATAAGCACCCCTCTACTACAACTGTGACTGCATAAGAGCTCTTCAACGGGGAAGAAATCTGCGCGGTAAACTTCAATTGGAAAAACGATATATCAGAAAAAAATTAATGCAAAATTTTACTTTTTTAACAATCATTTTCAGCTTATAGTTGATCCTATTAGCTTAAATGTTATAAAAATTTGAATGTAAAAATAAAATTAACATCAAAAGGGTTTCTTAATAATGGTTTCGTTGCAATTGTATTTTCAATCTGGCATTATATCTGTAACATAATCCTTATGTAATGAATTTAAAACGATCACGACAGTTAACAATTTTTGGATTCCATTGCCAAAATTATTTATTATTGTTGTTGTTACTGATGACACTTGGACAAGCCAAGCTCGCTATGCATTTTGGCTATGCGAATTTAAGTCAATTGGGAGCGTCTTTCGTTTTAATCAGAGCACCATGAAGGTGAAAGTACGACTTTGCTCTACTCACATGCCATAGGTACCGGTTTATAGGGTAGGCAACCATTCACACCTCATTCATACAAGGAAAGGACAAAGACAGGATAGATAGAGGGAGAAAGTACATCCATGCCTGAACCGGGATTCGAACCCAGGACCTCCTTATCCGCAGTCTGTCACTCTGACCACTAGACAAGTTGGGCGGCTGATTTATTATAAAATGTGTATAGAAAGAGAATTTAGATTACAGATAATAGTGAGACAGTATAATTCAAATGCTGATTTAATTACAATCTAGGTATTCAAACGTTAACACCTTGTATTAAAATATATTCTTTTCAGTATTAGTGAACTCTAATCGTTGATACCAAATACAGATTCTTCTAAAAATAACTGTAAACATAATTTATTATAAATTGCGCTTAGAGAGAGTTTAGTGTTCTATTAAATAACAGTGAGATAGTATGATTCAAATACAGAATTAATTACAATTAAGGTATGCAAACGTTAAAACCTTAAAGTATATTCTTTTTAGTATTAGTGAACACTTATATCGATGATGCAATTACAGATTCTTTATTAAATAACTGTAAAAAATTTTGTGTACACTAGAAAGATTTTTTTCTTCTGAAACACACTCTTAGCACTATCTCCTTGACGAGAGTTTATTAACTCTGAGGAACTAATTTTCTTGGCCTTATTTAGCATGCTGCTCCAGCAACGAAAAGGCTTAGCCTTATAATAATGGTGGCTGCACAATTGGGTGGAACTATCTGAACAAGGCTCGTTAAGAGTGTATTTGATATTGCTGGCAGGCAAGGAGGGGGGGGGGCAAGAAAAGTTGAGGAAGTCGTTAGAAAGTAAATCGTCTTTTCAACAACGGTGGCAAAATACGCGACAATTTTTCAAATCTTTCTTTTTCATTCTGTGTACCTGAAATGCTTATAAATTTATATTTTCCACCCCCCCCTGAGAAGTTAGTAATTTCCCTCCCTTTCTTGGCAAGTCTTGCTCCGCTTCTTTACTTGCCTTCCGGCTCTTTCGTAATTGAGGTAATAATTGTGTGAAATATAGCTAAAAGAATGTTTTCACACGTATTGTGTTTGGAAAAAAATTATTTATGTATTCCCTTTAATATTATTATATGTTTTTCCTCTAATAAACCTCGTGAAGTTTTATAATTTCTTAAAATTAGTTCTTGAATATTTATTATCAATAAATTTTTACTTGTAAATTTTGTAATTCTTATTCTCATCTTATATATATATATATATATATATATATATATATATATATATATATATATATATATATATATATATATATATATATATATATATGTGTGTGTATATATATATGTGTATATATATATGTGTATATATATATATATATATATATATATATATATATATATATATATATATATATACACACATATATATATATATATATATATATATATACACACACACACATATATATATATATATATATATATTGAACGTAGGGTTTGTAAAATATCGCGTTCCTTTGTCATCCTTAGAAAATAACTTATTATTGACAAAAATTGCTCCTAAGAAATTAATCGATTCTTATTTTAGTTTTTTAGTAATTATTTTTTTCTAATGGTGGTCACATAGAAGGTTGAACTCTATGCCACAACAAGGCCAGAGACTGCTACTCATTTGTTGTTACCCAGTGGGCACCTGTGAACTAAGTCACGGAGGCGAGTAGCGTTACCCGCGTCATACCACCACAAACCCGTTTATAGGGTGGGCCACATTCATGCATCATAACGGAAGAAAGGATAGAGAAACACAGAGAGAACAGAGAAAGAAAGTAACATGCATACCCGAACCAGGATTCTGGATTTGAACCCAGGACCCACAGCTCAGGAGTCAGGAGCGCTAACCACTCAGCCATCAGTCGGCCTTTTATTAATTATATAATATCATATTATATGATATTTTAAAAAATATGCTATCTGAAATAATTACCTCTAAATAAATAAAATCGTATGTTATAGGATTTTTATTTGTTCCTTTTTGTATAAAGTGATACTTACTGTAGAGGTGATATGAAGTTAAATTTTCTTGAATTTTAACTTTACTTTGAATTCTCTTTACTTGATTTTATTCTATTCATTTCGTTATAATATTTAAAACAATATTTCTTTATTTGTAGCAGCTTTTAAAATTCTTTGAACATTTTAAGATGAATATTT
>CM075860.1:42037781-42190281 GCA_037975125.1 Latrodectus hesperus
TAGAAAAAGAAATGTAGCGACGCCATCTTGAAGGGATGCTGATTTTCTTCTTTTGATGTTTATTCTCTCTTCTTTTTTTAATCTTTACCCAGGATCGGAAGATGTTTTTGGAGTGTCCTGTTTATTCCATATTGCGTGCGCTGAAGATGCTAGAAGTCGAGATGTCGCGTGGTATGGAAATATGTGCAGATATTTCGTTTTTCCCTCAGGGATTCGCGTATTGGAAATCTAGAAAAGAAGAGATTCTTTTTCTATTTCCAAGAGATTCTGAACTCTTGGCATTATTTTATTTCTGAAAATTTTAGATTCACAAAATTAGGAAGTATTAATTAAATACAGCTTTTGCTTGCCAGAAAAGCTCAGTTTATGTCTTGAATCTTTTAAGTGCATTTATGAGTATTATGGTTTTGGTGCAATATTAAATTAAGATTTGTGAAAATAATTAATGAAAATATTAGAGAGATTCAAGTCTTATGCATCAATTATGAAAAAAATATCATACTATTTTACTTTAAATTATTTTTATGCACTTAAGAAAACAAATTTGATACTTGTAAACAGAATAATAAATTATTTTCAAATTACGATTCTTAAACAAGAACTAGAAGTTATTTTTTCAAACTAATGCAAACACGCATTGCACACTATATTTTAATTCTTCACGAAAGTAATAACATTACCGTATCACAAGGTTTTGTGATACACTCACTTGTTTTTTATTTTAAAGTATGCATTAAAATTAATGTTCCTCTCATCGGCATTAATCTTCATCATTAATCCATCATTTCGACAGAATGCTGTTACATCAAGTGTTTGACCAACTACCTTGAACATTTGCAATATTTTAATCATTATTATCAATAATTTTGCGTGAGTAGTTTCGAAATAATTAGGTATAAATAATTATATATAGTTATAAATAATCATAAATTTATTTTTGTGCAGTTTATTAAATTATACCAATAATAACCGGCTTAATCCCATATTTAGAATAAAGATATCGATTATTTTTATTCTTTTAACTATTAATATTTTAATTCATAAATGAAATGTTAAAAGAAATAAAACATAAAATTTCAGCTAGTTAGTTTTAATTAAAAAAAAACAAAGAAAAAACATTTTTATGGACAAAATAAGCTGAATTAGATTTTATTTTAATAATTTTTAAGAGTAATTAGTATAGATTTCAGAACTTTCATGATTCACATAAAAATTCATAAATGTAATTTTTAAATTCTAAAAACGACTAAAAAATAAAATAACGTAATTTCAGTATCTTTATTCATAATAGATTTATTATTCTTTGTAATATGTAATGGAAAATTGTGAAAAAAGGGTACAATTTTTGTTTTTATACTTTCAATTTTCTAACATTTTAAATATTTTAATTATTAATTATTTAATAGCGTATTTTGTTAAAGTTATAAAGATAATCATAATATTGTTTTCACCGAATATATTATATAACATTTATTTACCTCTAGATTATGATAATAATTATAAGATTGTTTATACTGTGTTTAAAAATCAAATACTTAATATATGCGTCTATATTTTAACATAATGCAAAATATTGCGTGATGAATTTTCACATTATTTAATTCATCTTATGAAACTCTAAATAATGTCGCTACTTCGACCCGGATTAATCCCGAATGGATCAATACCTACCAATCGTGTTTCATTTTGATTTTATTAAAAGAGATATTTCCTGGATATCTTTTTCATTTCAGTAGCTTTTGCAAAAGATAAATTTAGTTCAGCAAAAAAATTTAAATTGTTTCTATTTAAGATATAAATAAACTAGACATAAATTGTTATTCTCCATTTCACAATATTTTTGCAGTGGTAGACTTTTATTTAGATATATTGTATGCGATCGTTACATAATTACATAAATTCATGTAAATTATTTAAATTAATTCTCTCTGAATTGAATAATATGAAAATATGCTTAGAGAAATATTAAAATATTATTTTTATATTTAAAAATGTTTTTTTAATTAAATATTATTTTTATATTTAAACATTTAAAAATGAAATAATAAAACTATTTTTAATTGCTAATTTCGGAATATGGTGTTCAACTCTTCAAAATTACAATATCTGAAACAATAGCTCGAAAATTAATGACAATTATTATTGTCGTTTATTTAAAATATTTTTCAAACATATTTAATAAAATAATCAATTGTGGCTTAGGTATTAGTTAAATTATCTTTAAATTTGATTGAAGCGTAGTTTAAATACAATTGGGGTTTAAACCATACTTCAATCTTGCTTTATACGCAAAAATAAAAAAAATGTGGTTTAAATATCGTATAATATTCTTTAATTTTGATTGTAGTTTGAATATTGTATTTTTTGAAAGAAACATTCCTTTAAAAATAAGAACACTATTCTTTTCTTTTCCTATATTATTCGTAAGAAATTAAACGAATTTTTTTGCAATGTAAGAAAAGAAGATATTTCTTAATCATGAGTTTGAATGAAATCCTAACTGATAAAGTGTTGACAAATGAATTTTTTTTTAACAACATCAAATATATGAGAAAATTTGGATAACATATTTCTTGGTACTTATTATTTGTTAAAATCTGCTTATTGGAGAGAATGATAAAAAATACGTTTTAATAGTTATATAATAAATTATTATATATTAATTATATTTGATTATCTACCTTTTAACTGTGTACTTGGAAGCATTAATATTTACGATACATTAAATCTCTCAACAATCTTAACTAATTACTAACAACATTTTTAGTTCCTCGTATTGTTTTACTTAAAATTATAAAATAACCTTTAAATTTATGAGGGAAGTAAAAAAAGGAGTAATCATATTTCATTTTTATATTTTAACAATTTTATTCAGTCTTAAAATTCTATAAAATGCCATTGATGGCTATTTGATTTAAAATTACTAATGCATATCTATATTTTTTATTTGTGTTGTACATTTTTATGAGAAATAAAATAATTAGTTAGATATCTCTTTTGCTTATATAAATAAGCTCTTATGTTATGTTAATGCTGAGTACACTGTGCTGAATTGTATTCTAAGACAAATTACTGAAATAACAATTTTTTTTTAAATAAGTGAGAAACTAAATTGCTTTCTCACTTAAGAAAAGACAAATTTTTTTATAACTAAATAAGTATTTTATTTGAAATTTTTTATTGTCTTTAATGAAAGCATTTTTTTAAATATGATATAAATTGTTATGTTTAAATAACCTTTTGAAATTCTGATACAAGATTTTGATATATATATATATATATATATATATATATATATATATATATATATATATATATATATATATATATATATATATATATATACACACAATATTTAATAGTATTTGAAGCTATCTTAAAACTTACCATGTAAAATTTAAAAATTTTACTTTCTCGTGATTTAAAACATGTGATAGGATTATTTTCTTTTTTCAATTATTTAGGAAAAAAAAAACATTTCTTTTATTTTGTTTCGTTAATTTTGAAACATTTTCTGAAATAACTATAAATTTACATATCTATTGGTTTTTACTTATCATAAGTTATCTTGATGATGTATCTTTATATTTGGCGAATTTTTGCTAATACTATTTTGGCGCCTTTTATCGTTCCATTATCACTGGCAAGTTCGTAATTACTGAAGCCACAAAAAATGACATCTCGGAGTGATACACCTTTTGCCGATGCTTTTAAGCAGACATTTCATCCCAAATGGACGTACTTTTCTCATACCTTGGCGAAATTCCTCATACGTCAGTTTCGATATTTTTACAGCCTTTCCCTGCGCTTTTAAAGGCCATAATTCAATCGCCTGCAGAAAGCATCAAAATGGGATCGAAATTTTAGGTTTCGTTTTTTTGTTTTTCCTTTCTTCTTTACGGATACTTGTAAGGACGTCGAAATTTGTCTCATCACATAGCTGACTAAAATGGAAAAAAATAATAATAATTTTTTTTCCTTCTTTCTCGTCATCTTCTGCCAGCGGAATGAATTGGGGATTTTTCGTTTATGCTTTTCTAATGGTTTTTCTTTTATGGTTCATTCAATTTTTCACTCTTTATAGGGAATTCTATCAAGCAAAGGGATAAATTTATTTGTCGATAAAAATTTACGAGTCGAATTCCAGGTGAATATTATATTTATGATCAGTGTATTTGTAAGGGTTGAATTCCATTTCTATTATGAACAAATGATGCAGTATTCGATTTATTTAAGTGAAATTTCGAAGAAAATCTTCTTTTCATTTCAGTCATAATTTTGAATTTTAAATAATTCAGCAAAACAAATCACATTTTAAATCGAGAAATTTGAATAAATAGGAAGCTTCAAAAATTTGAAATCTTTTGCATTGCTATCCTAATAAAATTCAACATATTTGTTATTCCATAAAAAATACAAAAGCAAGTAAGTTTTGATTAGTTTGACTGCAAGGCATTTTAATTTAAGTAATTTTCATTACTAATCAATGTCTAATGTATTAGATTTTATAGTTTTAACCAAACACATTTTAAGCAAAATAAAATGTGCATTCTTTAATTCTTTCATTGAGCTCACTAAATTATTTATAAAATATTACAATGTAAATTAATTTATCAAAATAAATATTTCGTTTTTCCAAAATTCTTAGTCTCGTCTACACGCTACTTGTTATTTTAAAATCAAATGATTTGCCACAATCGAATATTTTTTATATAAATTGATGTATGAAGTATTTGAATAAAAGTACTTGAAAATACATATTGTACCAGGAAAAAAAACCCTATGAACTGCGAAATATATAGTACATTGTTATTAAATTTTATGCTTAAACTGTAATGAAATTATGTAATTTTATAGATTTCTTTATCCTTTCTTTGCTCTAATTATTCTAATTTAATAATAACACATTCTAAACTTTTACATAGTCATTCTTCTAATTTTAATTATGTTAATGGTATAATTTTAATAGTTCCCTAATTATCGGCTAAGTAATATGCTTTATAAATTTACCCCAGATTGAAGTTTAATTTCCATGGTTTCAATTGCTGAGCAAATTTCAATATAAGCATAGATTTACTAAATAATAATTTATTTCATTTTAATGACACGATAAATAAATAATTATCAATATATAATAAATATCATTTTAATTTGTCAAAATATGCTAATTTTTTCTTTTCAGAAAAAATTTGCAGATAAACACCTTTTTTCGATAAACAGCATTTTTTCAAATAATATTTATTTTCATTTAAACTTATTTTGGCACATGATATTTTTGCAATTAGAAAATATATGGTTTTCACAAAGAAAATACCTTCTCTATTAATGATTTTCCTGCAAAATCTTTCTTATCACAGTCATTGTTTTCCATATTCAGCATTAGAAATTATTTGCTTTATTGGAATTAATTATCTAACCTCACTGAAAATAGCAGAGTAAAGAATTATTTTCAACTGATTTTTATGATTACAAATAAAGGGCATTGATATAATTTTTAGTAACAATTCTTATTAAGAATGGAGGATTTAAATTCATAATGATTTATTCAGTTCTTAGATGATAGAATTGGGTGATTTTAATGGAAACGAAATTTCTAAATTTTGATGCAAGAAGTTTTCTTGAGTCGTTGACCTTTTTCTGGAATATTCCGAATTACCTTCTAAGCATCTTCTTCAATATAAGAAAAATTTTATTGTACTACGTTATATATATATATATATATATATATATATAAATAAAAATATATATAATATATATATAATTTATAAATAAATTATATATATACAAAAATCATTAATTTATATATATATATATATATATATATATATATATATATATATATATATATATAAATTAATGATTTTTTTCTTACGTAAATGTGTATAAAGTTAATTGTATGTATAAATACGCGCATAATAAATAAGTTACCATTTTAGTCAAGTCATAGAGATATATTGTCATACTTATCCATTGTTGTTTATCCCCTTATCAGTAAACAGATTATTAGTGAATTAAATTTTACTAAATTTGAAGGGAAGAAAATTTTTTGGCAAAGTAAAGAAGGCAAAAGCAAATATTTGAAAATGATTGATTCTACAGTAACATTCAATACACGATGCCAAAAAGGTAATAACTTTTTTTGGCCTCGTTACTGCAAAAACACAAACAAAAAATTTAATTCGTACGTAATCAAATTCGTCATTCAAATTTGCATTTTTTTATCTTTAATAAATAAAGTGATTTTAAATCACCCATTTTTTTATGAAAATTCCATTAGCTTAGCTATTTTTATAATTTACATTTATTCCTTAAAATAGCTGTATTCCGTATTCCTACTAACTGGCATAACTGCAAAAAAGTTAATAAATGTATAATCATTTCTACAAAAAATGAAAAGATTCGTATTATTCAAGATATTCATAGAATCCAATTTGTGATTCGTGAGATTTTATTATTTGTTCTACACCTTTTTACTCTTGGCCACATTTTTTTATTTATCATATAATGAATGCAAACTTTGAAAAATTAATATTTCAAATTAAAGTTCATTATTATTCAAAGATTTTGAAACTGTCTCGAGTTTCATGTTCAAATTAAAAAGTGTACGCTGATATTTTTATTCTGAAAATCCGCTTAAATTCTGAAAAATTATTCATGCTTACGTGTGTTACCGTTTGATGTATGTTATAATAAAAATTGTGTTTTAACTATATTTTATGTTTATTTCTTATATCATGGACTCGAAGTAAATGAAAGTTTGTTTTTAATTAATTAATTTTTCTTGCAAAAATGTTTAATTTAATTGATTTCGTACTTATAATAATCACACATTTTTTTAAAGCAGATGGGATCTCTAGTTTCGCTTGCAAATGTAGCGAGGGAGTAAAACGAAAGAAACCATTCTGTAATTCAAGAATTAAAGCTTTCAGTATTTCTTTTACATATTGTTTTTTTATTTAGCTCTCTTATTCAAATCTTTAAGATTTTAAAGGTTCAAGAATCAATTTATTTTCTAATATTCAAATGTTATCATTTTTTAAAAATTGATTGAATTTTCATTTTTAAAAATGCAAACGTTTTTTGAAGTAAATGAAAATTTATTTTTTGATAGTTTATTTCTTAATTCAAATAAATGAAATTGATAACAAATAATTTTTTTCGCTTAGAACTCTGACTACTTAATATCATTTATATAGTTTTTGATTCTTTTGATTGATTAATCATTTCGTAGCTATACTTTAAATCCGTATAGCTACGAAATGATTAATCAATTCTGTACTTTAAATCCGTATAGTTACCAAGTGATTAATCAATTCTGTACTTTAAATCCGTATAGTTACCAAGTGATTAATCAATTCTGTACTTTAAATCCGTATAGCTACGAAATGATTAATCAATTGTGTACTTTAAATCCGTATAGCTACGAAATGATTAATCAATTCTATACTTTAAATCCGTATAGTTGCCAAGTGATTAATCAATTCTATACTTTAAATCCGTATAGTTACCAAGTGATTAATCAAATCTTTACTTAAAATCTATATAGTTACGAAATGATTAATCAATATTCTGAGACTGATTATCAAAACTTAAGTCCGCATGAGTTATTTATTTCGTTAATTTTAGAAAAAAAAATATCTTATAATCAATTTTCTTTTTTTTTTTTTAAAAAAATTTATTTTCTAATGCGGTTTGAAGAGGAGATTCCATTTCCTGCTCTTAATTCAATTTATTCAGCTCTGTATGTTCTTTCTTTGTTTTAACAGAGTACACAATATAATGCCCCATCTTCAGTAAATAGTGATCGTTAAGTGTTTTCAGCTGAAATCGAATTCCTTTGCGTTCCAAATTGAATCAGTTTTTAATCTCTTTTCGATTCTCAACTTTCGATATTGGAAAATTGCTCTGAAATTGGAAGCGAAAGCAAGAAATAGATATAGCAGTACTTCCAGCTTTCCCGACGCCACTTGTTTAATTCAATAATCGATTACTTTTTTTTTATAACGCCCCTTATTTTGTTTCGAGATGTTGTAAATTAATATATAATATATTTTGCGATTAATATAAATTTTGGCAAATTATTGTATAAGATTTTGTAAATGAATTTTTCATAAATTTAATTTTTATGACTTGTGTATTTATTTTTATTTATTACTTTTATTTGTGATATATTTTTTATTATTTGTTTCTGCATGTTTCTTACTTGTTCTCGAGAGTATGCAAATTAATATATAAATTTTGTTAATTAATATATAGTAAATGAAGTTTTTATTTCATCCCTTCAGTGGGTCGATTAATGATTACCAAGCATGTTAGGGAACTAAACACTGGGGGTCTTACGTTAGGCTGACCACCTAACTGGGACATATGCTTCGCACCCCAGGGCCCTCGGTCATGAAAACAGTTACTGTAGGCCTTGGCCCACATGGGCTGTCGTGCCATGGAGTTTAGTTTTAAAAAAAACTTAATGCATAAAAAGGAAATTTTATGTATTAATGTATAAAGTTGGCTTAGAATTTATCAATTTTGTAAATTAATGTAAAGTTAATAAATAACGATCAATTAATCACTTGTAAATTAATGTCTGAAGTAGAATAGGAGAGAAATAGACTACGGATGAGATGGCTAGATATAGTGGAAAAATGTTTAAAGAACACCAATGTCAACAGGTGGAATAACAACATGGGTGAGTTGAGAAATGATGAAAACTGACTAAGGTAACCTTGGCTGGAAATCAGTAGTAAAACTTATGAAAAAGGAGAAGTTAATATAAAACTATTTGTAATGGATAATTTTTACTGAGTTTCAACTTTGATATGATAATTTTTATTAATTAATATATACATACTTGCTTTATTAAACGATCAATTTCTTTTTAATTAATTCAAATTCTTGTTACCAACTTTCGTTGTTAAATCTCGCGAGTCATTTGCCGAGCTGGCAGCCGAATGGTTAGCGCTCTTGCCTTCGGTTCAACAGTTCGTGGGTTCGAATCCCACCTTGGGCATGGATGTTTGTAGTGGTTCGGAATCCACTTTAAGTCGTAAGTCCCGGTCTAATTAGCCCTCGTGTGCAAAAAATGACCGTTGAGCGACAAACAAACCAAACCAAACCAACCTTGCGAGTCGTTTTTAAGTGTTAAACAACAAGATGTTAACTAGCGCTTCCAGGCACAGGTCTGAGGTTCGATTCTCTTTTAAAGTAGCGTTAACTCAGCCTTTGATCCCATCAGTAGGTCGATAAATTGTGTACCAAGCAAGCTTGAGAACTAAATACTGGGATTTTTCGCGTGAGGCTGACCACCAAACAGGGACATATGCTTCTCATCTCAGGGCCCTTGGTCAAGAAAACAGTTATGGGCACTATAGGCCTTAGCCCAGATATGGGTTGACGTGTTGTCGGTTTGTTTTAGTTTTAAGAGACTACATATTATTTTAAATTTTATTATAAAATTGTTTTTGGTTTTTTTAGCTTTATGCTTCTTTATTCAAATGATCTAAGCTCAAATGCAAGTCTAATTGGTGCTACTCATCTAAAATCTTCAAGTGCAATCCCAATATTGTTCTTATAATTCTTTAGATAGTCTAATTGTTTTATTAGTTTTGCAATATGCAATCACATTTTGTATTTGAAGCCTTGGTGTATTGTAATTCACGGTTTTACGAGTATTCCGAATTACTAAAATATTCAAACACAAGCTGTCAATTTAAATGCTATAAACTTTAATTATTCAGTTGTACATCTAGTCAATCATTCAGTTATATTTTTTAAATGGTTGCAATTGTGTAAAATCCGCAAAATTTAGCATTTAAAATACTGATAACACTATTTGATGAAAAAATATAATCCTGTTCAATTAAGATTATGAAATAATACATTAATATAAAAGAAAAAAACATATTTTTTGATTTTAAATTTAACTTGTCTACATCAAAATTAGTATTTAAGTTTACTTGATGATCGGTTGTCTCAATTTTATCTGTCCTTTTCTAACAAAATGGTATTCAAATCTATTTTTAATTGCAATGATTTATTTTCGTTTGAAAATTTAAATTCATTCTTATAAACTTATATTTATTTATTTATTTCCAATATGCAGTTTCTATGTAATTCTAACAATAAAGAACTATTTTTATTTTCTTGGATGGCATTCTTGTCTTTTTCTTCATTTCTGTTCGTGTTTTCCATTTTGTTTTATTATGATAACACAATTATATATCACCAAATAATCAATGTTTTGTTTTTGTCCATCTGAAATAAAAAAAGAAAACAAATAACAAGATTACATTCATGTTTTAGTTAGATATTTAATATCAATGTATATTTGCATGTTATAAATCACATATTTTTTCCGGTGTTCAAAATCTTTTGTTGATAATTATTCAATCAGAATTTATTACAGTTTATTAAATTACATTGATCTCGAGCTAATCTGCATCTGAATGATTAGTGATGTGTCCTTTTGTTCATCACCTCGTGGATTCGATTCCCTCCTCGGGTGCTCCAAGCACTTCAGAATACATTTTAAATTGTAGGTCCAGATCTAATTAGCCTTCATATGCAAGAAGAATAATTGATGCGCGCTAAACAAACCATTCCAAATCTACTTTAATCTTGTGAATGGTTTTGATGAAATTCTTTAATTCCCAATTTCTATTTAGTTGTGAAATCATTTATATCGTATACTTCCAAACGAAACATGTTCACACGTAGTTTTCGCTGAAAGATGTTCATAATAATCTTTATGTAACGATTTGAATTCGACAACAAAGAGTTTTCCGTTTTTGACTCTACTTCTGACTCCTTTAATGGGCATGATTATAGTGGCCTTAATCTGTTTAGATTAACTTTTGTGTGCAAAACATGTTGGCAGAGTTACAGACCAATCATCTAATTATTGTCATTGAGAAACCTGGTGCTTTACCCATATATCCATCTTTATTTTAGAAATTGTGAGGCTGCTGTGCCTCGCCGGAAAAACAGCTTTTTATGTTGCGGTAGTTTACTAGAATTATATTTGATTGCAAAGATCTCTGGGGCTGCAATAGAGCCTTGTAGTTAGTTTGTTTAATTGTGTCAGAAATAATTGGTCATTGGAAAAAGGTAACTGTTATTATTTTTTGAATATTTGCACTATTTGATTTAATATCTGCAGTCCTTTCTGAGATAAGCCGAAGGAAGTAAACAAGATAACTTCATTTATTTATGAAAAGGCTTGCACTACATTAATTTTTTATAATAAAATTACGCTGTCTTATTAACCATTAAAATTAATGTAAATATTGTAACTGGGAATTAAACATGTTTCTATTTTCAAGAAGATTTGACATTATGCCGCATCTGTTGCCTAAATTGTATCTAAAAATACACGATGTTTCTCTTTTATACAAACAGGATATTTTCTTGGGAATATTTTTCTTCCTTAGAAAACACGAGGTGCAATCTTGAAAAAGGAAATAAAAAAATGTGGTCAAGTTCCCAGAAAGAAGAAAAAAATCTTACGTAATAAGGTATTTATCCGGAAATGCCCAGGTTATTACCCTTGGTACTATATGTCTTGGTTAAGTCCCATACGAAAGAAAGAAAAAAAGAATATTTCCTTCAGGAAAAAAATAGTGAAGACATCGACCCCTTAAGAATGACTAAAAAAAAATTTTTTTTTCGAAATATAACGGAAAAGAAAAAAATGGTTCCCTGTATATAACGGTTGTTCTAGTTAAGTTCGCTATTGTTGTTTTTAAGATGCCTTAAAAAAACCATCTGTCCCTTTCTTTAAGAAAACTCAAGATCTTGGGTTCAAGGCCGGGTAGGGGAGATTCCTTTAAGGGGATATGGGGGGCGCCCCAGTTCGAGAGCAGACGTTTTGGCCTCGACTTCAGACTTCTCCCTCCCCTCTTTTTCTTTCATACTATCCCCCTTGGGATAAAGGAACGCTCGGAATAACCGCGTTGATTCTTCTGTCGCTTTTTTTATCCTTCTCTTTCGTATTATATATATAAAAAAATTTCCCCTATTTTTTATAGTGCAGGCAAAAATCTATGAGTAAAAATCCCTTTCAATTTTTTTCCCTCCGTAAGATAACTGTTCAGTTCGGTAAAGTTCGTTCATGTTTTTTATTATTAGTTGCTAGTATATAGCGCGTTTGGAAAAGGGAAAAAAAAAAGAATGTGCTCTTCCTATAAACCCACCTAAAAATACTCTTGAACATTTTTTTTAATATTTTTCTTGGCCGTCTTATCTAAAGAAGGTCAACGGTCTAAAGAAAGGAAAGTTTTATGACCCAAAGTTATTTACATTTATTTTGCTTGCTAATCTGTTATGGATTTTACAGAAATTTCCTTATATTATTGCTTTTCACAATGTTGAAATTATTAAGCCATTACGATGCTACAGTTTTTATGGCATTTAATAAATTATAAATTGCATATACCTTTAATGATATTTTGTGACGTACGTATTTTTAAATATAAAAAATTAAGTGATTTTTTTTATTACATAACAAAGCACACTGCAGCTAATTTATGCATATGATTTCTTGGTTTATGTATAAACGAAAGAAATCATGCGTATAAATTAGCTACAGTGCTATGTTATGTAATAAAATTAATATGGGGCTCGCCTGCTGTGTATGTACGTATAAAGTATTATTATGTAAAGAAATGAAATAGCATGTTATTGGAAATCAAGAATATTTTTGGCTCCGTTAGTTCTTTATCTAATGGCGTTAGTTGTCTAACTAAGATTTTTGCAACTTGTGAATGCGTCTCGCTATCTGTGAAAAATCTTATGCGAAGGAAAATTACGTGGTAGATGGTAAAGTGCCTCACAACAGCATTACTCCATTAGTTGTCTACATAACGACGTAATGCTGTTGTGTGGCATTTTAATATCTGCCACGTTATTTTCCTACCTGTTGGACTTTTCATAGAGAGCGAGACATATTCAACAGTTGCAAAGGAGAAAATATGGAAACTCCCAAGCGCTCACCCAGACAGATCCAGAAAGTAGAAACACATCAATTTTCTGTTTTTCAACATTGACTAAGATAGGACCCTGCACTTTTCATTCTGAAGAGTACTATTGTACTACTAGGATATGGAGGCCTTGGTGGCCTGGTTGGCTAGGTCGTTCTTCTCTTATCGGATGCTAATGAATTCGAATTCTGGCTTAACCGAAGATCCATCTATTCGCTAAAGACAGCTGGGCCACGTTAAAACTGGGCGTGGTAGCAATGTCTTCCATGTGAAATGATACCTCTGGGGTTGGCAGGCCAGGTTTTGGAGTCTTCTGCTTGGTCCTTCTTCAAAATCACGAAAACTCCATCCGCCTGTTTCTGTCTAACTGGTAGAGCCCAACTCAGGGCTAGATACAAGGAAGCATGCTGGTGCAGCAACTAAGATATAGTGAGCTCCAATAAAGAGTTTCATAATAATTATATTATTAATTTCTGTTCACTTCACAAAATTAACAACCGATAAATACTTACAATTTTGCCACTGCATAACGGATAGCTAAACAGTCAAATATCAACGGAAATTATCCGAACATCTGCCACTTTTGCTTTCCAAATATTTTTTTACAGATATGACTCATATAATAAGGAAAAAAGCTGGTAAATTTCCAAGCACTCAGTAAAGTAGGTTTTCATGTAGACAACAGAAATGTATCATTCATCTGCTGCTATTTAACAGTGTTTGGACCAAACTTATGTCCTTCCACTCTGCAGAACATGGTCCTATATATTGCCAATTTTACATAAATTTTTTATACTTTAAACGCATTTGCATTTATTGCAGATACTTTTGGTCAGGTACATATACTCTTTATGGTGAATTCGGAAATATTGCATTGCAAATTGCAGTTATTGTCATATTGAAAATTTTTAATAACGGAATATAGCATTATTTTACAAACTTCAAACAAGTGTCATTGATAATAAGCCATACGTGTTGGATATTTATAAATTTTATCGAAATATAATGATTTACAGCAAGATCAGTTTCGAACTTGCTACCTTTCATTATAAGTGCTACGTCTTCACGAACCCCGTACTAAACACTATCAGTAAGAGCTACGTCTTAACTAAACATATAGCAAACATTATCCGTAAGATCTACATCTTTACTAACCATATATACAAAACACTATCCGTAAGTGCTACATCTTCACTAACCATATACCAAACACTATCCGTAAGGATATATTCACTAATCATGTACTACTGTGAAAATAAAGTTGTCTAATAAACATTTATATTTCATTTCGTCGTAATTTACAGAAAAAATTAAAATATTCTTCGTTTATAGTACGTGGTAATATTTTTATTCAGCATTAAACAAGGCGCTATATAATAATTACGTTTACAAATTTAAAAATTAATATATATGGTTTGGTATATGAATTTTATTTTAACGAATATTATTTTAATTAATGCGAATTGGTGGAAGACACTCCCTTATTCCTGTTATGAAATTGATATTTTCTTCTGATAATTTTTATAATGTTAATTTTTAATATCATTATCTCATATTCAAAAGAAAATAAGACTGAATATTTATTCATTTAATTAAAACCATTGTTAATTAATTACCTTATTTCTTTATTAAGAAAACTCTAATTCTATTGACTCTAATTAAATTTAATTATTGTATTTTTTAATATGAAATATTTTCTGTAATCAGCTTCTTGAAATTGCAAATTTGGAATTTAAAAATTGGAATTTAGAAAAACTATTATTTTGGTAAAATCGTAAAATTAAATTTTGTATGTTTGAAATTATTGCTTATTTTTTATGAAACAAGTGTATTTTTTTATTAATTTTATAATGAAAATTATTAACAAGATGTATAATATTTTTTAACAATAATAAACTGTGTTAATTATATAATTAAGATATGAAGAAAAAAACTTATTTCAAGATTAAGCAATGCATATATTTTCCGTAAAAAAATGTAATAATCATTTTTGAATTTGAAATATTCATTGAAAATCTGCTGTAACATTTTTCACCTTTAACGAAAATTTAAGAATTGAAAAGTAAAATCGTAAATTACCTTCGACATGTAAGTATTGAATTTCATTTCTTGATCTACATTTGAATAGGGAATTCCGGTATGGTTGACAGTAGTGCCATCTAACGATGGTTCGCTGAACTATTGCTGTCATCTACCGTTCCTGGCGCACATTTCATTTATATTAGTTGCCAAGATTGATCATTTTAAGAATCAAACAAATAATGCCAATGAAAGGAATTAATTTGTTATTCTTTCGTGAAATTCAATGTAATCTAGTGCAGTAAAAATGAAGTTTATTTGTAATATTTGTAGCTGAAATTGATTTAAATTTATATTTTTTATGAATGATAAGATTTTGACTTAAAATAATTTTGCCAGGTTTAATAATAAAACTTTTTCATGTTAATCGAAAACAATAATGATAAAGTTTAGATTCTTAAGGAAAAACTTTACATAGAAATCTATTTTATGATATGAAACGCAAAATATTTATTCACGTTCCTAAATAAATTAGGTGAAACCTGAATCATTTTTCTTATAAAATTATTTAATTATTAGGTTAATTAAGCTTTAAATTTCTAACTGAGAAATAAATGGAAACAAAGTTATCCATTTTCTTTCTTTAACCAGCTATGAAAAGATGTTAATAATTTTGGTTTATTAATTTTTTGTGGTCATTTTTGAATATCAAAACTAATTCTATTTCATTTTTTTAACACAAGAATCATTTTTTAAATTTATGCTCTTATAGCCTAAAGGAAATTCTTAATCACTAAAAATATACTTTTGATGTTAAAGTTGAATCCACTAATTGTTGAAAGGGAACCCTAAAATACTGACTTTTAATTAATACTTCAATAAATAATAAAACTTAAGAAATAAAAGCATCTGAGAAATGAAGTGAAGAAAGTAGGAAAAGAGAATATACATCAATTATAATAATACAAAATCATCAAATCTAAGAAAGGCAGACCTGTTCCATAATATTTTTCTTTGGGAGATATTCGGGAAAATATGGCGTCAGTTAATAATGATAAGCAATTAATTGTGTTTTATTTAGAAATGTATACTAGTTTATAATGATTCTGCTGTTATATTTCGTTATATTGCAGTTGTAAATTTTTCAATAAATTCTACTTTTCCTATAAAAAGTATGGAATTAGGGATTCATCTTATTTCGAACTTATTTGTCATAAAAATGTTAATAAATAATTAAATTTTAGGCTTTTTTATTTTAAAATTTTACACATTCAGTCTGATTTTAAGAAATTTTGAAAATATTTAATATCATAGCTTTGCATGTGAATAAAGTAGAATTTAAAGTTTTTGAACATTTAAGAAAAAAAGTTAAATTATTACTGATTTAAATTATTTTAAAACAAATAATACTTAAAGTATTTATATTTTTTTAAATTCCAATGTTAAACTTCGATAATTTGAAACTGTGACAGAATGTGAGAATACAATGATTTGTTTCCCATTTACCTCACATTATACATTTGAACTTATGTATTTTCATAGGGTAGTCATTATGAAAGTTTGTGAGAAAGTTGATCGACAATGTAATTAAAATACTATTTAGAAATTACAAATTTATTTATAATTAATATTTTTTGCAAATGTATATTTAATGCTTCAGTAATCGAGATTCTATTTAATATAAATGAAAATTAGTATTTATTCTTTTTATACATTTTTGTACATCGTTTCGTGCATTCATTCATTATTTGACCATGTTAAATTTGAAAGAAGTTATAAAATTCTAACATGAAATAGTTCTATATATAATAACATACTAACGTAGAAATGAATAAATGATGTGTAAAAATTAGCATAAATTTTTATAATATTTTAGTTAAAATTACTGATTTTTTACTCAAATAAAAATTCTTTATAATTTTGTTGCATGTTATTTTAATAATTTTCTTTTTTAATTACGTAATATTGTTCTCAACTGGTATTACATTGTTTTTTTAAAAACCATTAAAGTAAAATTTAGAAATTTTTTAAGACTATGTCGGTAATTCTTCTTGTTACTTTGTTTCAGTTACTTGTGCTTGTTATTTTTAAGGAAAACATATTTAAAAAAGCTTATATTCAGTTACTTTTATTATTAAATATATTAAAATAATTTTTTTTCCTTAATGGTAAATAAGGAAGGAAAATTTAAAAAGTAGTATTAATGTATAACAACAATAATTTAAAGAAAATGGAAATAGCATTAAGCGAAGCTGTTTTATTACTTTTTAAAATTATTTAAATTATATTATTAATGGTGAAATTACTGACTTTTTATTTTCTGAATTATTTTTGTATGAAAGTTAAAAAACATTAGAAATGAAGTATCAAATTCGTATATTTCACGGATGTCTAAAAACTTCCTTGATCAAAGACTAAAATTTAAAAAACAATATTTTGTCATATTGTTTTTAAATAGAATCATCAAGCTTAAAACTTTGCTGACTTAATAATTTTAACTATCACCAGAATCGTTTTAACTTCGTTTTAAATAATAAGTGTACATTAATCGTAATAATAAATACTAAGCACACATAATTAAATAATAAACACATAGTTTTATTAGTGCAACATTATTAACTTTATTTTTTAACATTTTATCTCCCAATGACCAATAATAGAATAAATATAATTTATAATATTTCTAAAGATAAATACACTACATATTTCGTTTCATATTAAATTTGTTAGTAGTCCATTTTTGTGCATATGTGTGATATGTGTGCAAAGTGAAATTATCCATTCGATTGTTATTAAATTAGTAAAATATAAACATCTTTCTCTAATTGAAAAATTGATGCATGTTGCCTATTGTAGTGTCTTTTCATCGACTAAATTATATTTGTAACTTCATTTTAATTAGTTTAAATTGTCTTTGTATTTTTAAGTGAATTTTCGGCAAATGGTTAGCATTCTGGTTCTCAGTTTTCTGGTTTAAATCTCATCTCAGATTTGAGTATTTGCAATGGTTTGTAATCCACTTTGAACTGTAAATCCTAGCCTATTTAATCGCAGTGTACAGTAAATGACCATAAAGTGATGAACAAACCAAACCTAAAAGAATTTTTGTTGCATTTTGATAACCTGTATGTGTGAGATTGGTTGAGAAAAAATTAATTTTGTCTTTCTTAGTAAAATATCTTTAGGCAAATCGTAGTTGCTTTTTTTCAAACCTATTATTTTCTCACATTTGATTCAGGTTTAAAATCCTGAAAAAAATAATTTTCATATAGCATTTTCTTCTCTTTTGTATATTCGATAGAAAAATTTATTCTATTTTAAATTCATTTACTTTAATTCCTTTTCTACTATCTTTTTGAATTTTAATCAGCAACTGAATCTTACTGATTAAAATTCGGTAAGAAACATCATGTAGTTAACTTCAATTTAAGTACAAATGATTTGAATAGAATATTCAATTTTATGACACACATTAATATTCTTAAGCGAATAATTTAAATAGCGGATTTTTGGTGTATTGATTTTTATTTGTAGAAATCCATTCAAATAATAATTAAATGTGCTTTCTTAATAAATAATATTTGTAATTATATATATTTTATAATTCTTTTAATGTAATAAGTGAAGGTATACAATGAATGAATAAAAATACATGTTAAAATTACATCAAATGAAATTCACAAATTTATAAGTTTTTAAACTATATATTTATTTTAAAGTTTTACAACTTTTAATATTTAAATATCACATGGTGCTTTCTTGCTTCTTCTTATAAAAAATTATTTCTAAGAAATTATTCAGAATTCGTAGTTGAATTTTTTTAATCGAGACTCTTAGTTTAGAATTTTTCAATTGGATTTCGTGATGAAAAATTGAAAATTTAAGCTACTAATCGAAAAGATGAAAACCAACGTGTTTCTCCGTTTGAAATTAAAAAGTACATTTTGTTTTTTCTTCTTTCTTTGAATATTTTTTATATGCATGGTTCTATGTTTTGCAACCATGCAAATATTTTAATTGTCTTGTTTACAAAATTTTAATAGTTAAATAATTTGAAATGTAAAATTTTAAATCTAATAAAAGATGTTAAATGTCTTGAAATGTTAATTTTTTAAAAAATGGGTGCAATTAATGGTTTTTTGAAACAAATTAGTTACCATTAATAATATTTTATTTTTAAGATTAATGAAATATTAAATTTCTCTGAATTATAATACGGTTTCTATTTTTTTGTGATAAATTTCTCTCCAATTTGGAATGTAGATTATTATGTAAATGTTGAAAGAAGTAATTGATTTGCTCATTACATAGAAATTAATATTTTCATAGTCTACGTTTTGCCATTTATTTTGTGAGACATTTAAGTTATTTTTCTTGAAATTTTATCATTTTAAAACTTTTTTTATGCTTTGTTGTTACTACGTGTCTGTAATTTTCTCGTAGTCATTTAATTAAATGAATAAGATTTTAAGTTGAAGAAATTTTTTATCAAATTATTTGGAAACAAAAATGAACATCAAGTTTAAATAAGATTTGAAGTTATTGATATAATACATTAAACTACTATTTCTTGCCATTTATATTAAGGAAAGAATTTATGAAAAGAAATTCCTAGCTTAATTACAGTTTAATTGCATTAAAATAATAATGTTTATCATCCTACTAAAAAACTCGACTATTTTTCACATTTTTATCACACACTATTTTGATAATTTATCCAGAAGGTTATTTATATACATTACTGCAAAAAAAAATTTTTTTTTCCTTTGAAGCAATTGATATAGGCAACTTTCATTGAATTACCTACCTCCCTTATAATTATTTATTTAACACAAAATTTGATTTTGCTTTCGATTTTTTAATAAAATGTTTTGTTTTCTAAAATGAAAATACATATTTTTTGCATAGTTTTATTAAAACTTATTTTTCGAATGATTAAAGCAGCTGTCTCATAAAGAAATGAAACTCTCGGAAATAAAATTTAGTTAACATTTCTTTTGTTACTTGAAATAAAGTTTAAATTAAACTCTAAAAAATGCATTCTGAAAAAACATTATATATAAAACAAATGCCTTAGAAATTTAAATTTTATGTTATGAAGTTATTATATTATCTAATTTAAAGCTTATTTTAAGAACATCAAAAATTTGAAAATTTCTTAGAGCTTCATATTAAAAATAAATTTTAATTTTACAGTGAAATATTCATCTTATTTTTTTAAAAAAAATCTTTTAATTTTCAATAGAATATTGAAGTCATAGGATTTAATTTTAAGACCTTTACTTTAAAATTTTAAAATCTTGATAATTTGTTGCAAATTTTAATTTTCTTTTATAACTTATCAGTATATATTATTTTTATTAAGTTTTAATCGAATCTCCCGAAATTTTTATTTTTTGTATAAAAATTAATTTTTTTATCATTTGATGATATTAAAAAAAGTTTCGTCTGATCGAATTCCTCAAGCACTTTTATATTTGTTTTTTAATTTATAGCAATATATGACAGAGTAATATGCATCATATTGATTCATTACTTATATTATTTCTAAATAATCTGTCACTATATGTTTAATATATTTTTTATGATAAGCCTCTTATAAACTGGCTGTGAATAAATTTTCCAGAATTTCTCAGTTATCATTATTGTAAATTTTTGATGAATTCCTTAAACAATTTTTCAACTTCATGTTTTTAGTTTTAATAAATAAAATTCATTTACCCACGAAAACAAAAAATACATATAATAATATTATGTTCAAATGAAATAATTTTTTAGCTTAATTTTACATAATAAAATAATAATTAATTTAAAGTTAATAAATTTCATTGGTTTCTTAGTTATACATTTATTTAGATTTTTAGAAATTTTTCTGATTATATTATTCCTAAACTATCTTTTGCGTATTCTTTTTTCATAGTTTCGATATCGATTATTACTATTCTTCACTTTTCTTTTACTATTTCAATATCAATTATAATAAAATTTCGATATTGAACTAGAAAAGGTATCTGCGTCAATACATATATTTTTGAAACATTCACAGAATTCCTGGAGAAATTCTATGATTCAAATTCGGACTTGATAAGTAATCAAAATTTGCTAAAATGCACTGAGATTGGGATTCACATATAAGTAACTCCAATTATTACTTATATATGTTTTGTAGTTATATTTTTGAAAATACATAAAAAATATTAACATACTGCAAATCAGTATATTTTACGTTCCTATGCTTTTGTTTAAAGATCATGTACCCATTATTAAGTTAATACAAAATTAAACTTTTTTTTAAAACTTTTTTAACATTATCTGAGATGTAATTTCTAGCATCGTCCTGTCCGATATTTTCCTTTTAAAATTCTTCGAGGCTTTTATTTCATTTATTTTTTTTCTCAGATCCTTAAAAAGAATATAATCTTAAATGATTTTTATAACTAAATAACTATTTTAAAATGATTTTTGAATGATTTAAATCCTATTCGAGTAGTTAATTTATTCTTATTTGAACAAATATTAAGTAAATTGTAAGAGAATAATGGGTTTGTGTTACATTATTTTTCAAATAAAAGTATCAAAAATTAAATTTGTTAAAATTTCCGTTTTTGAAAATATTCATATTTTTTATCCATTCGCGTCAAATTAAATTTAGCATTAAGATTATATATTTTCAAAAATTTTTTGTAGTTTTTATTATTAATCAATTTCTTGTAAACTATTAATGTTCTTAATTTTTTCAGTCACACACTAATATCAGAAAAATCGAAACTCTTTGTCTATTTTTAAAAATGACAAAGTATACATATATATACTAAGGTCAACTAAAAGTAATGTCTTTTGATAAGCTAAATCACTTAAATTTACTAAATTTATTTTACATAACTGATAGAACTTAACTACTATAATATTTAAGTTATAAAGAAAGAACTACTTAAGTTTAAGAACTTACTTAATGTTTAAGAACTACTTATAATATTTTAGTTGTTTTATGATAATGAATGCTATTTTGCATTATACGTAATGAATCAAAGTATCAATATTTATTTTTCATGAACAATTATCATGGTTTTAGAATTTCTATTCTTTTTGAATGTCTTATGAAACAGTTTTAGTTAAAATTTGAACTCAAATGTTATGCGTATTTTCGAGCGGAAAATTAAAAGCTTTTAATTAGAAAATATAAAATTTTTATATTTCTATATAGGAATCTCTCTCTCCCTTTTCCGCTTTTCTAAAATTCGAAGATTTTGTGTTTGAATGATTTTAGTAATACATTTCTGCCATTCCTAAAATATATTTATTAAAAAATACAATTAAGTTTTAAGTATAATAATATTTTTGGAAAATACTGACTATTATATTTTATTAATGTTACTACGACTAAAATTAATTATATATAATATATAATACATAATCTAATACGGTTTTACAAATATAAATATGTGAAATAAAATGTAAGTATTTAATTTTTGAAATCAGAATTTACATAATCAATAATGTTTTTTTAAGTAATTTATGAAAGTAAACCAAAATCAAATTATATTACTTATTATATTATTAATATATTTAAAAATTTGAATATAAATTGTAATTTGAAAGAAATGCTTTAATTTAAATAAAACTGTTTGAATCTTGCATTCAGTATTTCGTACAATATAATATTCCTAATAAAATTTATGGCACCAAAGCTCAAAGTTATATAACTAAGACAATTGTTTAAAAAATTGAGCTGGGATATTTGATTTTTTTCTGTTCTTATTAAAAATCTTTAGACTTACATTTTAATTTAAGAATATATAAAATTTCTAGTGCGATTCTATTATTTATAATCTTTTAAATGTTTTTGAGTAAAAAATGTGCTGTGTGTGTGTGTGCGCGCGTGCGTGCGTGTTTTTTTTTATTTTTTTTAATTTAAACCAAATATTTCGATTTTAACTTTTTTAAAAGTATATTCACTTAAATAAAACTATACACCTTTATTGAAAATATAAATTACTTAAAAAATAATGTATTATATACGGAAGAATTTATTACAACAACTCAGAAATTGGCTAGAAGAATGAGTAATACAAATTTAATTAGAATACGATTAATTATTTTCTGCAAGATATTACCAAACCTTGTATAATGCTTTACTTTTTATAAAACTTATGTCTTTAAATTTCTAATACGTTAACTTCAGTTTTATGAAATTCATATTGGTATTTCCTAAAAAGCTACGCTGCTATTTCGTTTTTTTTAATGAATATTTTTTGAAAAATCAAAGTACTAGAACAATTTACAAATACCCACAAAGTATTTTTTTTCTACTGAAACGGTATCAAATTTATGAAATGAAATTCTCCTTATATTTACGATAATAAAAATCAAATTTTGACATTTGTGGAAGGATTATTTATAGAATTACTTCATTCAACGGATTTCATTGGGAATGTAATTTCACATTTATAAGATAGTTTTGGTATATTACATAAATCTAAATGAAATTTTGAAAATATTATGTATTATTTTTTCTTTAAATTTATGTACATGATTTATAATAGGTTTAAAAAGGTTACACTTCTAAGCATTTTGAAAATGAGAATTATATTTTAAGAAAAAACTTAAATTATTATTTTAATTAATATTCTTTAGAAAGTAAATTTATGAATGTATACATTTCACTTCAATATTGAAGGATTCCTTATATATATATATATATATATATATATATATATATATATATATATATATATATATATATATATATATATATATATATATATATATATATATGTATTATAATTTTTAGTTAATAATTAACTTAGTATGATATATATGCATATAGAAAATGTGTACATCATCTTTTTACAGCTTTGAAAACAATCTTTTTATCTATGATATTAGATTATTGGTTACTATAGTGATTTGATTTTTCTAGAAATATTTGAATCAAAAACCCCCAAAAATGTTTTTATCACGTCACCAATGCTTTAGTCATCATAAAAATAAAAAAAAGCTGGGAATCTAAGGTTAAAAACAAAGTTTGGAGTGAAATTTTTCAGCGAACCAAAGTCCACTCTAGGCTGTAGCGCTAGCTGTGAAAGAAAGAATTTGATAAGTATTTTAGCATATACTTTTGTTTAATTTAACTTATAAATGAATTAAACTTATAAATGAAATATATTTAAATTTACTTTTTAAAATAAATTTTGTGTATTCTCTTAGGTTTCTTTGAATGAAATATAGTTATGTGGTTGCTTTCTGATTAATGTATGACGTAATTTACAGAAAACGTTTTATATATTTTTAAACACTTTTTTTTGCTTTCGATAGTACACATATTTATTTAGTTGAATTTCTCGTTACCAGAAATTTTTCATTCAAAATGAATACTTAACTATCGAAAATTTTAAACTTTGTAGGAATATTACCTGAATTATTCATATTCTTTTCTTTTTCAATTTCATATACAGTTATTGCACGTGAAAAGAATTTATGAAAAATGTATATTCTGTTTTATGGCTCTGTCCTGTTTGAAGGCTATATACGTTTTATATATAGCTACAGAATAACTAATGTAGGGTACAACGTTCCATTTGTCCTGATATTTCACCTGCTCTGAGAGGGTAAAAGGCTCATAATGGACTAGACTTTTAAATTTCTAAAGTTTGCTTTTCTGGATGACAAATGTTTAACTTTTTCCCTATTATATGAAGGATTCTTGGGCAGGTGTATTCATTTATCAGTGAAAGATTGTTACTTTTCTCTGATGAATGGCATTATTTTGATGTGTTATTGCAAATTTCCCAACACAGTGATGGTTCCTGGGAGAAATATTTACTGGTTGTTGCACTGCTGCGTGGACATGGCCGTAGAATATGTGTCTATATTTATGATCCCGTCCCATCAGCTTTTTAGGCTGTATGCATTATGAATGACGTTAATGTTTTCCTCTTATAAATAATGATCCAAGTATGTCTGAACTCTTGTGATGGACTTATTTGTAGCTATTTATTAATATCCATGGACTAAGTATATTTTCTCCACACAATGGATGTCATTGCTAGAGACATCTGGGGCAAAATCATCTTCATTCTTCAATTATAATTCTATTCGTATGTTGAATATTTGTTGCTTATGACTAGAAATCTATAAATTATATTAACCACTAAAACAATGTATTAATTAATAAGTACAATTGGAAGAGTAAACCGTGACTAAAAATCTCTATAAATTATATTAACCACTAAAACAATGTATTAATAAATAAGTACAATTGGAAGAGTAAACCGTGACTAAAAATCTCTATAAATTATATTAACCACTAAAACAATGTATTAATAAATAAGTACAATTGGAAGAGTAAACCGTGACTAAAAATCTCTATAAATTATATTAACCACTAAAACAATGTATTAATAAATAAGTACAATTGGAAGAGTAAACCGTGACTAAAAATCTCTATAAATTATATTAACCACTAAAACAATGTATTAATAAATAAGTACAATTGGAAGAGTACACCGTGGAGATGCATATTTAATTCATGATGTGAAATTTTAATAGCTTTTTTATGTGAATTTAAGTTTTAAACTGCTGAATTTTCTGCTGAGAGAAGATTAAAAATGGTAGCAATTGATCAAAAGTTTATTCTGCACAAACATTACAATTCATTGTAGTTGAATCAGGAAAAATTCATTTCATTCTTTGTGAAAAATTGTTATTATCCTATTCGTATGTTGAATATTTTTTGCCTACCTTCAGAAATCTATAATTGATATTAACCAATAAAACAATGCATTAAGAAATTAGTACAATTTGTAAAGTACACCGTGGAGATGCGCATTTAATAGATTATGTAAAATTTAAACTACTTTTGTATTTAAGTTGCTGAATTTTCCAAACTCAATTTGGAAAATTCGGCAATTGGTTTTGGTTAATAGGATTAAAAAAAGAGAGAAATTGATCAAAAGTATATTTTGCATAAACATTACAAATCATTGCAATTGAATTAAGAAAAAATTTCACTTCATTCTTTGCTTTAGCAAAGAATGAAGTGAATTTTGTGCATTGTTATTATCCGATTCATATGTTGAATATTTGTTGCCTATCACTAAAAATTTATAATTGATATTAACCACTAAAACAAGCATTAATAAAATAGTACAATTGCAAAATTATAAGGTGGAGATTTAAGATTCAATAGATGACGTGAAAGCTTTAAATGTTCTCGAATTTAAATTTTAAATCACTGAATTTCTTAATATTAATTTTGAAAAATTTGAAAATTAGAGTAGAAAAATTGTAAAATAAAGCAGCTTTAGAAATATGATGGATAAAGGTTTCATTCTCTTCTACTAATTTCATTGGTCTTAACTGGCAGGCGAATGATTAGCACTCTAGCCACACAATTCAAAAAGCCGTGGATTAAATTTTTCATCTCGCGTTCGTGGATGTTTTTAGTGGTTCGGAATTCACTGTAAACTGTAAGTCCCGATGTGAAAAAATCAACTTTGAACGACAAACAAGCTAAATCATGAACCAATGATTGGGTTTGGTACTAGACTTTCCTCGAAGGACATCATACTGAGCATGTCTAGGCATGTTAAAATGTATATTTGCTAGATTAAAACGGAAGTGCAGAGAGAAGAATGACAGTTCATTATTTGACTTTGCTTCAGAATCATGCAGTGGTTGCATCACTCGGCAAAAATGTATTGCTTAATATATAATGTAACAAATTGAGGAAACAACGGCAAGATTGTGAAAATATTTAATTACTATTGTGGTTCTCACAGAGCGAAAGATCCCGAGCTCAATCCTAGACACTGTTGATCAATGGGAGATGCATATTGCATTTCTTCTTCTGCTTGGAATTCTATTGGGGTGGTTGCTTGAGAGTTTTCCGGGTTTCCTCCCTGCGACACGTCAATGCACTATCTATGAAAAGTTTTGCCTAAAAGCAACTATGTGAGAGCCATTAAATACCATTCAGCCTTAGGCAGTTAGGCAAGTCCATAATGTGATTTCAAAATCACTACTGAAAGTATCTGAGATCTAAAATACTGTTTAATAAATAAATATCAAATAGTTTTTAAAGACGTTACTTATAAAAGAAATAAACAAGCGCTTAAATAAGATATATGCGATTACAAAATGATATGCACCGATTTTTGTAGAAATTTCCAGTTGCGAAACTTATTTTGAAAGTAAATAAATAATTTCTAACAAAAATTATGATTGTCACATGTTCTCTAAATAGTGTGAATCCAGAAAGGATTTTTCTATATAATGAAATGCAGAATAAAAAATCTTGTGTAATAAGGCATGATTTTGGGCATGACTATATAATTCAACGACTGACCTTAAGGTATTTTTCCTTAACAAGCAATATCAGACGAGTTCTAAAAGATTTCAGGGATTAAAGCTGAATTCAAACACCCGTTGTTTATTTTCATATGCGTTTTACATGTATTTACATGTAAATTACATGTATTTTGCTTATTTTCTTAGTACAGAAATCCCTTGAAAGTTTCCAACAGCTTTTTCTTTTAACAAAGTTGTTAACACAGTCAACTGCTTAGTAGTTTCGAAATTTGTTGAGGCGTCAAAATCGGTACCTGAGCCTGCACCCTGCAATTTATATTTACATATTTCTCCAACTGAGGAATTTTGATCCTAAAGAAAGGTGAATGCGTCTTTATCAGTATACAAATCCTCGGCTGTGCTCTGACCTCGAATTCAAGATTTCATGGGTTTGATTCCAACTTTGAGCTTAGATATTTGTTTAATTCGAAATGCCCTATACACTATATCTGCTGGTCTTATTAATCTTCATGTGCAAATAATGACCGTTAAATAACAATCAAACCTTACGTTTGACTAAGTTCGATATTGAACTTCTATATCGAACTGTCAGCCGAACGCTTAGCGCTCAGGCCTTCTTTTCAAGAGTTCATGGATTCGAATCCCACCTTAAGTTTGGATGTTGTCAGTGATTCGGAATCCACTTAAAACCGTAAGTCTCATTCTAGTTAGCCCTCGTGTGCAAAAAATGACCGTTGAGCCACAATCAGACCAAACCAAATCCTGGACGCAAGAATGGTTTGTTTCTGCCCAATTTACTTCTAAACTTTAAGGTACTACTAATCTCATTTGATCGAAAAACAACTACTTATTTGATAGCATATGAATTTCTTCTCTAATTATAAATTTTGAACCAGAAAATGCTTACAATTTATATTTCGTCAGTATTACTGTGAATTACTTTGATTGACGTCAGTGACTTTTAACCATTTTGAATTAAATAGGACAAAACAGTTTTAGCTTTATTATTTATATCATGTATATAGAAATGCATTTTAAGCCAACCTTATGACATGGAACTCTACTCATAGAAGTACTTTAATATAACTTGTTATAACAATCTCAAAATCGACAACTTTATCCATTGCCTTTGCATTAAAAGGAAATTAATGTAAGTTTTGCTTGCGTGAATTGAATTATATTTAGATTACTTTGCTAAAAATTTTTATCTTCTAATTTTATTTATAAAGTTGCCAACGAAAACTACTTTAAATACTTATAAATTTACTGATCCAGTTTTCATATCTGTTCTTTTACAATGGATTCAAAACAGAAAAATTTTCAAAAGTCTCTTAAGATTTAGCTCTTATAATTTGAATAACGATTCGAAAAGTTTATTACAATATAAATATTTTCCTTTATGCATGTAAACAATGAATGTTAGACGTTAATATTCATTTTTTTGTCATGAAGGAACTTATTCATGTACATTGTAAGGTTATGATGCTCGATTGATTAAGTCATTACTGTGTCAGAAGAAAATGATATTTCGGTTATGTTGCAGCTGAAAGTGGATTCATGCAAGCCAAAATTGTGTTACCTATGATTATTTTCAGGTTTATTAGAGTGATAAAAAATAGCCCAAGCTGTGTGGTGAGCTTCGTCCGTTTACCGAGGTTCAAAATCTAGACATTTTACTGTGTGTCTAAATGTGTTTTGTTAACTATCGTGTGGTTTCTTATGCCGATTCATTGTTGGTCCATTATGTAGGAAGTGCAACGTAAAAGTGAATAAAAATTAATATTTTGTAATAATTTTTTTCATTGACCATGTGGTAAAAATTTCATCACCTGCAGCTACTGTTATAAAAAATGTTTTTCTTTAATATCGCGATACTTCTAAAAACCTTAAATTTTAGTCTGAAAAGGATTTGAATTTTTTGGAGCATTATAATTGAACTGTTTTTGATCTAAAAATATTTCTTTGTGAATTCTCACGGTAACACGTAGGGGCGAGTGGGAGGTGTAGGCGAGTTTATATTCTGTTGCAAGTTTTATATAAAACCGAATTCTCCAATCTCGTGAATCTGGCAACCATCAACCGGAAACTTCGCAGGCGATGAAGTGGAATTGATTAATGAAGAAAAGTTGCGTTTGCAGCTATTCATTGTTCACTGAAAAGTTGCATCTGATTGGTGGGTATCATCAAATAAGCATCAACCTTAAATGCATCCATCAAAATCTAGCGCGGAAATGCGTAAGTGTGATTTATGCGCGCGTTTGTAAAACTCGCGAGTAAGAAAGCGCAACTGACGTCACGTTACCCTTGCATCCATTCTTCTTAGTTCGAGATTATTTATCGGGTAAAGGTGTTGCTTGGTTTTGAGAGTTTCTAAATTCATTTTCATCTAAGTGTCTGTGAGGTGTTCGATCCATAAGTTTTATGAAATGATGATGACTGATGGGGTTGTATTCGAGGGGGAAAAAAAGAAAAAAAACAGTTTTCTCGACTTTAACGCTTTCTACGTTTCTTTAAGAATTACCCAAGAAAAGTGTTACTTTTCGGATGTAATAAAAAGAAATGAAAGGCAAAACTTTCACTTTTTTTTTCAAAAGAGAGTTATTAAAGAGTTTTGGGGTTGGGATGAAATAAAAATGTGAAGAATATCCTTTAACATAATTCTAACCAGTCGCATATGCTGTTATTTCTCGCTTGTTTCGATGGCTGAGCTTGCAAAATCACATTTTTGACCGCTTTTCTGTCGATTCTTATGAAGCTTTTAGAATATTTTCCATTTTTAAAGTCGTATATATAATTTTAAAATTATTAATGAAAACATAATGTAATTACCATTTCAGTATTTTACTATTTCTTGATATATACTTGTACTTTTTGAACAATTCATACATTTATTTCATTATCCGAAATTTCATTCATTTTTATCGTTTCGCTCTAATCTAGAAAAAAGATTCTGTTTATAATAATTGTGTCTATTATTGTTCAATATATCTATTGTGTCATTCTGTTCTAAAATCTAGAAAAAGATTCTGTTCATAGGAATTGTGCCTATTATTGTTCAATTTAACAATTTGATTCCGCAACAAGTGTGGGTATTTGTAAAAGTTTGGAATTTAGTTTGACCAGTTTTACTTTTTGTTTACTTTGGTAACTATTGTATTAAACTAGATATTTGATACAAAAAGTAACCATAAAGCGATGACAAAAGCATAATATTTCTTTATTAAAGCACAGAAATTTTCTTGGCTCGCCCCATTGGCACCAGAAGAAGAGGACGACCGAAACTCCGATGGCGTGACTGCCTTGAAAACGACCTAAAAACACTAAAAGTGACAAACTGGATGACCTTGTCCAAAAATAGGGGGTCCTGGTATGCACTTCTGAGGAAGGCAAAGGCCCACCCTGGGCTTTCAGGCCAATGAAGAAGAAGAAGAAAGCACAGAAAAGTTTTGAAAAGAATGTTTTAGTACAAGATGAGAAATCATCATGACTGGTATAAAATTATAGTATTGACTCCAAGTATCAGCGTCATTGTACTGAGGTTTGCTAATCGCTCACTGCTTTATTTTATTGCTATTTAAACACACGAATATGAAATTTACTGTAGTATATCACTGTTTCAACTTACAATTACTATGTTTCATTCATTTAAATAGCTATATTCAGGTATTCTGCATTCCTCTTAATATTAGCCCCATTATTAGGATTCTTGCCTTGTTGATTAAATGACTTCGTCCTCGTGCATGAATGGCATGCGGAAAATTGCCCTGGTGCTGTTCTGATTAGGGTTGGCAATTGGCGCGATTAGACAACTCTTGAGAGATTTCGAAGTGGATGTATTCGCGTACAACGTCATGTGACGGGCCACAAAGTTTAACCTCTGCGTCTAAAATGCAATGCGGCTCAAACTGTTCCTGCCCAAATTTTTCTATTTTCTTATTTAAGATCTTAAATTGTGGGCCCAGACTTGAACAAAGGGAGATAAATGATGCGTTTCTACTTTCTGTACGCTCTTCAGTAGATTTTGGGATTTCTGGAGTTTTTATATTCTGATAAGCGAAAGAATATGACAGAATGTTCAAGAAGTCTTCCATGAAAGCATTGGATCTTCGAAAGAGCCTTATAATAATTTATTTTGTCAATATGTGGCTTGGTTTGGTTTGTTGGTTGGTTTGTTTGTCGCTCAACGGTCATTTTTTGCACACGAGTGCTAATTAGACCGGGACCTACGGTTTAATGTGGATTCCGAGCCACTACAAACATCCATGCCCAAGGTGGGATTCGAACCGACGAACTGTTGAACCGAATTCAAGAGCGCTAACCATTCGGCTGCCATATCGGCTGTCAATATGCGGCCGTTTCTTAATTTATAGGACCTTTTTGATAAAAAGTCCTAGAATTTAAAATGGATTTCAGATTATTAACAACATTCCTGGTAGGCACAGGAATCGCCCCCATGAGTTTTTGAACTGAAAGGTATAGTTCAAACCAATCAACCTTCAGGCCAGAAACTTTACATCATCTTCGAAGTGCGATCATAAAAATAAAACAGTTTTGCGATTAGTTTGAATGATTTTGTACAGAATTTCTAACTTTTACTAGCAGGATAAAAAAATAATCATTATTAGTTTTAAAAAAACTGAGCTTATGTCCTGGAAGAGCCATTATCCATTATATTAAGGAATTTATATTCGTAAAAAAAATTTCTGACATGGGTCTGTTGGAATAAGAGGAAAGCTTTTATAAAAACAATGGGAGGTCTTACTGTAAAATAAAAAACCCAAAGTTGTATTCAAGATGTGCGTTATTTTATGATGACAGTAAGTTAACTTTCATTTATTATCAATGAAAAGTGTGCAGGTCAGTGAAGTTTTTTTTCGTGAGATGAAATATACTAATTAATGTTAAATCATAAAGTGAACACAAAAGTTCTTGCCGATTTAAAGACACAAAATAACATGATCTACAGAAAGTGTAGTCCATTGTTGTCCTCGTTGTAATCACCATCGGCATCCAGCACCTTCTGCCAACGTGTCACCAATTATGGAATCCCTTTGCGGTAAAACTCCGGGGTTTTGAACGCAAAGAAGTCCGTGAGTGCTTGGCATGAGTCTGCTTCATTGGTAAAGGATTTTCCATGAAAATGATTGTCCACGGAACGGAAGAAGTGGTAATCTGATGGTGGAAAGTGAGATGAATATGGAGGGTTTCACAGTCTCCCAACCAATTCGTTAGTATTCCTAGCTACTCGCGTGACTTGCGGCTTCGCGTTATCGGCCAAGAACAGTACACCCTTGGATTAACAAGCTCTGGCTCTTTTTGTTTAAATGCATGTTGCACACACTCCAATTGCTACGAGTACAGCTCCACAATCACCATTTGGGCCGTTAATTTCAGCTCATCGTGAACCACTTGACGACCAGTCCACCAGACACCAGCTTCACCACAAAGAAACGAATATCCCTACCTGGGTTTGTGAAACCAATGCTTTGCCGCGTATTCATTCACCGCACTATCCCTAAATGCTTGATATATTAGACGACTTAATGCAGCAGCTGATAAGCCCACTTTAAAGTCATAAAGTAAAGAAAACCGAACGAGCCCCTTCGAAACGTCCGTTTCTATTTGCTATTCTACGAGTTACAACCAACAGTCTATCAGTCTATCTATTCTCCTGAAATTGAAAATGATCTCCCAAGAACATGTTGTACATCTCCAATGGATTCCATCCCATGTAAATATTAGAGGCAATGAGACTGCAGATCGATTGGCCAAAGAGGGCAGTGAGGAAGATACGCCCACTGGTTCATCACTTACATATCAGGAACTTTACTCTAATGAAAAATCTAGACTTAATTCAATCTGGCAAATTCCACCAACACACCAATGGTACTCTGGAACATCTCCTGGAACTCTTCTGGATACAAAATGTGACCGAATATCTCAGACTGCCTTGGCCAGATTCTCAAGTGGACATCTAAAATGTTTATCGTTTGAACGTGGTACAAAAATGTATCCCACTTGTAAAAAATGCTGTGAACATCCAGCCTCACCGAAACATATTCTGGATTGCGTCGGACTTTCCCGGGAGGATTTATCCTCAAATCCCTTGCTAGTCATTGACTTTCTAACTGTCAACAAAGTAATGGAGTTGATCTGACAAATGTCAGATCTTTAAAGAGGATAAGCCAACAACAACGAGTTACAATTGATGAATGTGCGCTGCTGATCCGCTTTTATAAGAATTGATATTCCTAATCTCGACTGACTGGTGTCTCAACTATGTCATATTATAATTTGCATATATATTATCACTTCATTCAATGGCAAAGCAAAAAGACAATAATTTGTTCATCTTATACTACATTTCAATGTAATGTTTGTTAGTTACTCTAGATATTGTGTCAATGGCCCAACCTTTTTCTTATGCGACATCCATATAAATATTTTACCTTAAGCTATAAAAATGTGGTCTACCGGAGAAAATTGAAACTATCTTATAAGAACAGCAAGGCAACTATTGTTTTACTGTAACAAAATTTTGCATCTTCTATTTCATATAAAATGAACCTTTATGTAAAAGTTCTGAAAAAGAAGAATTTGCTTCAAGTAATTTTGTCCTAAATTTCTTTCTTCACATAAAAAAGCGATGACTCAGGTCTCTCTAATATCGATTTCTAGTGACAAAGATTTTTCAAATGTAATGGGATAAAATAAAATTTGTTAAATATTACTGATCTGTGTAAAATAACTTGGCAGCCTTAAAACAGTCGATTACGAGTCTAGCCAAGATTTATGAACAGAGTTCAAGTGCAAATATGAGTGATAAGCAGCATTTTCTGCATTATTTAGTTGGTGGCTGAATATAAGGAATAATTTGGCTTTCAATTTAATTATTCACTATTTGATTACAGAGATGGTCATGAATTTTTAGTGGAGAGGTTTCATTGCTTTCCTTAAGTCGTAGTCCAATTAGTTTTCATTTAAAAATGATCATGATGATAATAAAAACTTTTTGATGTGGAAAATTCCGGATACAATCCCAGTTATTGATGAATCACTGACACAGATGCTGTGCTTAAACTTTTTTATTGAAAACCTGTCGATATATTTGCTTTGAAATTTTTCCAAGTTACCTCTCTTGCAAAGCTTGAATACATATCACTTATCCATTAAAAATTCTCCTTGGAGCTTCAATGCGCACCAAATGCCTTAAAATAGCTTTAAAAAGAAGTCTTATATAGATGGTCCACCATACGATGTCAAAAGCAATTAAGGTCATCGTGATTTAGTGGTAGAGGACTTCTCTCTAAAGAATAAAAGATCTCTCTTTTGATCCCATTCATTGCTTAACAATGCTAAATAAGCATAGTGTGTTTTCTTTCTGTATGCACATCTATCAGCTGAGTGTTTAATACTTTTTCGGGTTTTCTCCCCTTGTGACATGTGAACTGCCTCTCCGCTATACAGTAAGCCCCTGTAACAGGTACTCTTATAATGCGTTTTCATTGGTTAAAGTTCCTGACTCCTAGGTTATCGGACCCGGGTTGGAATCCCGGTCCGGGCATGGATGCTTCTCTTTCACTCTTTTTCTCTGTCTGTTCTTCTGAAATGATGTATGAATGTGGCCCACCATATAAACCGGTTTGTGGTGGTATGGCGTGGGTAATGCTGTTCGCCTCCGTGAGTTTCTCACAGGTGCCCATCGGGTAACGATAAATGACTAGTAGCGTCCGGCCTTATTGTGGTGAAGACTTAAGTCACCCACAGTGCCCACCGTTATTATAAAATATATCACGCAATTTCATGTCCCTAGTATAACACATGTTTTTCCCTATTTAACACGTAGATTCCCTACACTTTAATTCTGAACTGCCAAATTTATAATTATTTGTATAGTTCACAAAAATCAATTTCGGTACATTTGCACATTGTGTCAATTGTGTCCTTATAAAATTAAATTATATTATATTATTGACCTTTGAACATTCTGCTAAAAACAAGATATCGGTAGAACGCAATTTCATATACTACAGCAGATGTGTAATAAAACTGTTTTTGAAATAATTTAATTTACTTGAAATTAACTGTTTTTTAGATACATTTGTCTAAGTTTTTTTATTTTAAATATCATTAATTTGATTTTCATAAAACACACACATTTCTTTCATAACATAGTTTTTCCTTAATATTCGATTTAAACCCTCTTTAACGAGAAAAGTTAAATGTGTATGATTTGTATGTAACACGTTATACGAGGTCATACGAGTGCGTTTTACGAGAATGCTCGTATAATGCGTTATCCTATAACGCGGAGCTGTTGTTGTTGTTGCATGCCCCCGAGGTCAGCAGCGCTAGACCAGGTCCATGACTTTTTGAAGGTGTACGCGGAGCTAATATGCCCTGTTATAGGGGGGATTACTGTATTTATAAGAAGATAGTGTAACAGTACCAGGACAACAATATGTAGCACCAGTTTTTGGCTATATCATTATAATTCTTTTCAAACAGATCTTGATAATTTTAAAAAACCAATTCGGTATTTCCACAAAATGTATATAGATAATGATAACTGGTTATACTATAGATGTAAAGCAAACATGATTTTTTCTCGTATGTAAAATTATTTCAAAAAGTTAAGGAAGCAAAGCTTCTAATTATCTATAAATCTATATGAATTAAATCCGTACTCTATTTCTCAGAATTTCGTCTGGTCTTGAATTAAGAGCTGCTTGTGTGTGCAGAAAATGGTGCTTCATATTAACTTTCATATTAGGATGTCGCTCTATGGATCATTGAAAATAAAAACTGTTTACTTCGTGCGCGCGAACTTTTGATGACAGCATTTGTAGTGAATGCTCATGGTAATTATAACGATAATTTGATTTCCATGTTAAAAAAATTGCCATGACAAACGGTTGGTGCTCTAACGTTTGGTTCAATAATTCTTGGGTCCCACCTTGGGCATGGATGTTACGAATGATTCGGAATCGATTTAAAACTGTAGATTCCGGTTCAATTGGTCTTCGTGTCAAAAAATGAATGTCAAAGGAAAGGAAGCAAAACAAATCAAACCAAGCTGTTTATAAATTTTTTAGCAGCGGGATAAATTGTAGAATTTCATATTTTTATGTTTAAACTGAAATTTAAGTCAAGTAAATTTTCAAATTTTTAGTTTTTCATGTTTTAATTTTTGTTTTATTTAGTATGCTATATAGAAAAATATTCAATATATGTTTTGCTTGTATTTTTATTGAATATTTTGAATCTTTATATATATATTCATTTTGAATCCAGGCGGGATTTTTCTTTGTAAAAGCCTTTGATAGTATCCAAATTAATTTGTTAATAACTTTGCCTTTTATCTAAATTAAGTTAACATATTGTGTCATGTGTAAACTAAATTCATTGAATCAGGTAAAATGATTTAAGCAAAATGCAGCGAAGCATTTACACCTTACTAGCTAATTAATATTCTTAATGTACTAAAATTTTATTAGAATTTATATCTAATTGTTTACTGAAATAAATATAATATAGGGAAAAATTATATGCTTATAAAACATTATGAAATGATGGGAATTTATTTCTGATTGCATTTCTCAAATGATGTACATCAAATTATATAAAATCAATTAAAACATTTAAATCAATAAAAAAATTACTATTGTTTAACTAATACAGTAAGTTAATGAAAAACATCTGAGTTTGTCTTGTAGTTTCAGTAAAGATTATCCCAAAAATTATTTTTGTTATATCTAGGACGACACGGTATAGATAATCTTTTGAATATAAGAAGTGCGCTTGTGTTTGCTTTTGATTCCGAGTTTATATCAAAGTATTCTCTGTACCATGTTATATAAAATTCAATTTTCATGTCTGGAAATTCTTGAAAAGTTTCCAATGTACTCTGCTGCTCGAAAGTATGCCCCGCTTTGAGTATATCGATGCTTGCAGTTTTTCTTTGAGATTATCTAACATGATATTATACTCAAAAACATTTTCTTAAAATTTTGTTAAGATTTCTTCAAGAGAGCTCTCAAAATATTCCAGAATATGGTAGCTTAATTATTAATGGATATTTGATACCTTTTGATTGGAATTATTCAAACAATATATTTTAATTATCAGTGCTAGTAATAATGAATTGCATGAATTATATATCAGTGCTTTTTGATATGAATAAAATTAGTCAAAACAATATTATATTAATGACTAACGTATGATACTTAAATTGAACATTTGTGATTGACATATTATGTTTATGAAATAATTGAAATATATGTATCCAATTTTCTGTCCTGTACTTGTGTGTCAAAATCTTATCCTTCCAAATTTTAAATATCCAGATTGGATCATTTTTCGATAGTATGTACAGAGAAACGTCAATGAAACGATCAAATGATATCTAATCATCAAAATATTAATTCGCAATTTTTTTAAGTAATGTATTGCGAAATGATTAAATTTGAATGAAAATTAATCTACTGTTACTGTAGTGTTTCTAAGCATAGGTGCAAATGCTTCTCGGAAGTTCATTGTTTAAAATTTAAGATCATCGCTCATAAACCTAACAATAAACTACGCCTCATTGTAATGGAATTTGTTCAAATTAATTGCAGCATCATTCAGCAGAAAATTTAACATTAGCTAAATGAATTCTTTTTTCCCTAATTCATTTCCTCAATCTGTTATGATTTTGAGGATTAATCAAACAATAAGATCGACTCTTAAAACATCATTTTACTTTCATGCGTAGGGATAAATGCTATAAGATTTCGAACTTTTACACTGCGAGAACTTTATTTTTATTAGGTATTGACCCTGTTATATTTTGGATACCATAGTTGTCAACTATCTATATCCATTTGCATGTTAACATGTATTCTACATCATCATCAGTATTCCTCTGTATATCTTTAATACATACATAAAAATACAAAATAATAATATGTAAATTTGCAATTTAACTTGAAATATGTCAAATATGATTTGATTTTTTTATCTACTTTGATTAAAATAAACTTTTTTCTCTTTGCTTTAAATTTAACTTAGAAACTTCGTTACTTCATATATTAGTATTTTCTGAACTTCTGAACAAGTATACTCCTAACGAATTTATATATATATATATATATATATATATATATATATATATATATATATATATATATATATATATATATATATATATATATATATATATATATACACACACACATTCATACTGATGTCTTAACATCTAAATAGCAAATATTTTTTGCAATAAATGGAAATCTTTACTACTATTATAAAAATGTGTTATTAGAAATGAATTCAATTTGTACATATTTTTTTTGTTTTGTGTGGAAAAGAGTCGTTCTTTTGAAGGGAAAAATGAAAGCGGTGTTTGAAGTTGAAAAATAGCAGTTTCTTAAAACTTAAATTTGTATGTGAATTCTTTTCTTAAAAAAAAAACAGGCATAGCTTCTCAAATTACTGTTAAAAGTATTACGCGGAATCTGTTAAATGATAAATTGCTATCAGCAGCCATTAGTGAGAAAACTTTACTGTGACAGACGAAAATAACTCTTTGGTCGCATTTATCTCGCATGGTCTCAAAATTATGACAACAGTTTCATACCTTGGTTACGATCATTAAGTTTATTGGACAAGCCGTCTAAAATTTGCAACACAATCGTAAGATCCTATGTGGAACATTATATATACGGTACAATAAAAGTATGTTTGCCAAGCAACTGTCTCAAGACGTCACTGCCTTATTTTGAGCAGTGATATTAGGGTAAACCATGTGTCCTTAACATCATGGTTCAAGATAAGTTCGTCGCTGAAAAGGACGTTTACACTCATTGACTCATACTAAAATTTGCAACACAATCGTAAGATCCTATGTGGAACATTATATATACAGTACAATAAAAGTATGTTTTCCAAACAACTGTGTCAAGACGTCATTGCCTTATTTTGAACAGTGATATTAGGGCAAACCGTGTGTCTTTAATATCATGGTTCAAGATAAGTTCGTCGCTGAAAAGGACGTTTTCACTCAATGACTCATACTAAAATTTGCAACACAATCGTAAGATCCTATGTGGAACATTATATATACAGTACAATAAAAGTATGTTTGCCAAGCAACTGTGTCAAGACGTCATTGCCTTATTTTGAGCAGTGATATTAGAGCAAACCGTGTGTCTTTAATATCATGGTTCAAGATAAGTTCGTCGCTGAAAAGGACGTTTTCACTCAATGACTCATAATGTATGTTCTCCTCTCATTGTTTCTCAATAAAGCCCATTTGTATGAAGGCGTAAACACTTGGACAGATCATCATCGGCACTTTTTTCTTCTCAGTGACTAGCCGAATTTCAACTCACTAAACAACTCTCAACAAGCATGAATCTTGAGGGAATCTTGGAGTCGCTGTCAACTTGCAAATATTATGTTATTGATCTCTTCTGGGACACTGCTATCTTTTGTTTGGGAAGAGATCATGTTGCACAGTTGTACGTCATTTCATGTCCTCTTTGTTCGTAAAATGAAAGCAGAAAACTATAAGGATGAGATTCTTGAAACATGATAAGGACTTTTGAGAAGACCAATTTGTGTTTTATGGATGATAATAAAACCATAGAGCGATCCACTTGTCGTCGATTATGTGGACGAAGAAAGTATTCATCAAATAATATGGCCATAAGTCTCAAAACCTCAATCCCAAAGATCACACGTGAGATGGACTCGAAAGAAATATTTGCACGTCAGCAACTCCCTCTCAGCTTCTTCCTTCATGTATGAGAAAAACGTTTTGTGAAGTATGAGAATTATTGACACAGTATCGTTGATTAATAGCCATATGAGCAAAAAGAAAACTTGTAGTGGAGCTTGTCTAATTATACACGAGGATTCTATAGCTCTTATTAGAAAATATAAAAAGAGTGATGAAGTAATACAAAATATATTGGAGATACATGGTATTTTGACCAATGTTCTCATTTTCATAGCAGCCTCTATTTTCCCTGGTAATAGTTCAAAACACACCAAAGTTTTATGCGCTATTCTCATTTTTTATCGAATTATTTTACTTTTTTCATGTATGATCTTAATTTTGTGCAGCAATGTAAACATGTTACTTACTGATCGTCCTGGTTGGTTATGCAGCTGTTCTCATTATCGGAATGTAGTGAGTTCAAATCCCAGCTTAACCGAAGATCCCTCATGTTCTCCAAAAGTGGTTGGAGGCACGTTAAAACTGAACAAGGTCGCAATGTCCTCCAACTGAAATGATACCTTTGGGGGCCCAAGTATTGGTAGTCTTCTGCTTGGTCCTTGCTTCAAAATCACGAACTTCACCCGGATTTTTTTTATGTAATTGTGGAACCCAACTCAATTCTAGATACAGGATAGCATGTTGGTGAACGTTCTAATGTGCTATACAAAATTTAAGTCTTTCTTCTAGATTGACAATTATTATAAAATCATTAAATTAATAAGTTGTAGAAATATATGAACGTATCTTGGAAAAAATGGTAATTTTTAAAGTGTTACTTATACTTATTTTTATTAGTATAGTTAATTAAATCAGTGTTTGCAAAACTTCTAAATATTGAAATATAAAATGCACAGTATAATAAGTATACTAAAGTGATTTCTGTTGGGAAAAGTTGTTCTAGGGGAATTATAAAACAAATATTTTAAATTTTTGGCCTAAAGAGCAGTATTAACATATTTTAAATTTCAAAATGGATATACAATTTTTTTTACCAAATAATATAAGAATATAATATTGTAATATAATGTTGAAATAATATCGTAGCACCCAATTTGTACGCAAATCGACTTTATAAAGACTCTCTATTCGATCACTTTTAAGTTTCAATAGAAAATGTAGCAAACTAATGGAAAACACGTAGTTTCTTTCTTTTGGTACTTCCACGCATGCACGTTCACACAAAGACACACGCATACAAATCTATATAAAACGCATGGGATAATTGAATGATAATTTGTCTCTTTTGTTACTCTTTGAATTATTCTGTAACCTACAAACTAATTGTATTAAAATATACAAATTGTTTAGTTTTGAAGAATTTTTAAGTATTAAGGCAATAAATTTTCTGGTATTCCTCATTGCTATCCGTGAATATTATTTCTATGAAATGTTATAGATTACAGTTGAGCCAAAAAGCAAAACAAAGTAATAAGAAATCTTAAAATTTTGCTGCTATATGTCTTTCCTCTATATGGTGTCCGATTCGAGTTCAGTATTGCTCACCATGGTCTGATTGTCATTGTTTAGAATCCATTTTCAAAATCGAAAGATATGACGCAGCCATCCATATTACTTTGAGCTGTGTGAAAAATATTCAACTGAATTATTTTATCACCATTTACTATTCTTCTTAAGCGTAACAAACTTTTGAAGTTATAATCGAACAACTTTCATGCAAACCTATCCAACAGTTTCTGAGCTGCCCATCAACATTTTTTTTTATTTCTTCTCCCTCTTAAGAGAGAAGCAAAAACTTTTTATTAATTCTGTAATGTGATGAATTGCGTCAAATTTAGTTCTAATATGTAAAGTCGCGTGAACTTTCATAATATATATTGCTTCACTTTCATTTTGGAGTTATGAGGTCTCTGTTAAACCAGCTAGATTTGGTTGTTGTTACTTATGACTTTTGGACAAGACAAGCATGATAGCCGATGGCTATGCGAAATTAAGTGTAAGGGCGAGTCTTTCGTTTAACCAGAGTACCACGATGGTGGAAATATGACTTTGATCTAAGACTCCTCCGATAGGTGGCACCACCAGAGGATCCACTCCCTCAATTTTGACTTTGATCTGGAGGGAGAGAAAATTCTCTCCAGACCATTACACCCATCGTAACTGCTTAATGACCGACCACAGGACTTTTGATTCCGCAGATTTTATGAGCACTTATACAGCAAGTACTCGGTGGGCCTTTGGTAGCATTTGGAATCGAACCCAACCCTTCCGGATGGAAGGTTGATGCCCTAACTGCTAGGCTTCTACGACCCCCCCCCTCCTGAGAGAGAAGATAAGAAATATTTATACCAATTTTCGGTCTAATAATTTGGATATGGGGAATTTCATCATTTGCCTATTTTTCAATCCTGCTTGGATGCCCAATATTTTGGTGTTTAGGAACATGTGTTTCTCATTTTATGCTAAACAGTCTAGTAGTTTCTGCATCATGCGAACCATTTCATTTTTTAACCTACTGCCATTTGAACAAAATGGCACATCCTTAAAATACCTCGAGAAAAGAGTTGTGGGAAACTATTCTTAAGTGTAATGAATCCTTCCAAGTAAAATATCTACACTCTATCTATCATTCGAATGCTTCAATGCACTTCGAATTGCATAACATATCTGCCGCTTACTCAATATAGGGTTTGAAATTTTCCATACACAAGCATTTGATTTTTCAAAGCAATAAGGCAGTTGTAAGAATTCGTCTAGTCGTATGGAACTACGTAACACATCTTTTCTTTATTTTCACATTCATTATTATTATTATTATTATTTTAAAAAATAGTTTTTTTTTTTTTTTTTTTTTTGCAAACATAAATTTTTGACATGATGAGAAACCAATTTTTGTACAATAATTCTCTTTTTGTTACCCTTTGTGTACTCTTGAAAAAAAAACTGGTAACGTGTTTTTTTTTTAAAAAAATTAATGCCTTTAGATGATAAAGGAACTATTAAGCAAATTTCCTTTAAATCTATTTGAGTGTGGACCATTGTATAGCATCATTTCGTAAAGAAGGTTTGTCACATATGGTCCTAATTATAAGGAAAGGAAAGGTTAACAAGGTGATTTTTAGCCTTGTTAAACTTTCCATATAATAAGGACCGTATAAGTCAAATTTCACTCGAATTTACAAAAAGCATGCATTTCCGCAACTTATCTCTTTCTAACCCTTTTGGGACATATGATTAGCTGCGTTTTAAATATTTTAAGATGTAAATTCTGTTTCACATTTTTGAAGAATCTGCCCAGGGGTTTTTGATTTTTTGATCATTCTCTTTATTTTCATGTCTTTGCACTTCTAAAGTTTTGAGATTTTTAATTTTTTTATATCTTTTGTGAGACATGTATTCAAAAACTCGTATATTTCAGACGATTATTGGATTTCTTGGAATACTTTTTAAATATCAATATCGTGTGATCCTTCCCAAAGTTAAATGAATTGATTTATGTCTCTCCAAAATGCTTAAAAAGTGTATAAAATATTTCACTCTTGTTCTTTATAATCTTCATTGGATCTATCATTAAGACAACTAAAGCATCAGCATTTATCATTAAAACTTTAACACAGCATTTATCATTGGGCATCAGCTTCATCATGTATCACTAAAAGCATCAAAGCTAGCTTATTTCTTCTATTCTTTATCATAATATTTCGGCAAACTGTTAAAGTGGTTACACATGCTTTTATTAAATAGGATTCACTTACATGTTCATGTAAATAAAAGCATAGGTCTTAAGTTTTTTCCTATCAAAATATATATAAAAACAGCGTTAATTTATCTAATATTATTCCGAAATTAATGTATAGTTAAAGTGGAAATGTAATTTTTATTTTAAAAAATTAAATACTATTTATTTTGTTGTAATTATGCATTTTCTATTATTACTAATATTGATGGAATATGAATTTCATGCTTTATTGACAAAAGTATTTGACTTTGTGATGAACAAAATCCTTTAATGAAACTGTGAAATCCATTTTTTTAACATATTTCCCATTATATTTCCGACATAACCAAGTCCGCGATTTACTAGAAATGAAATTCTAATGCAAAATAAATTTATTCTGCGTCTTAATGACGTTTGCTCGTGTGCCACCATTTTCTCGAAATTTCGAAGGCCGGAACTTAAAAACCTCCGCCGCTGCTCAAGTCTTCTGCCTGCCATCAACATATATAATCAAAATCTCTCTAACGCAAATTTCCCTGGCCTAGGCTGTGGATAAAGCGGCTGCAGAACTCTCTTGACGTTGGGGTGGTAAAAAGACATATCTGTGCATGAAAATCAGACACCGTCTCAAAGACACATGTGTTCATGCAATCAAAATGCAAATAATTTTTACGTTTTCTCTCAAACTGAATTCACATGACGTCATAAATAATGCATTCATTTACGGTGGAAATGTGCCGCCTCCCTACTTCCTACTCGCTGGACTTTGAACTTGTTGATGCATTTGTCTTTCGCGGGAAAATGTACACAGGGGACTTACTTTCCGTCTTGAAGAAGCCGCTGCGAGGAAATGGGGCGGTTGCAAATGAATGAATAAAATTTCCTAAACGGAGATGATTTAAGCGAATTCGTATTTTAAAGGAAGAGTCAAGGTAGGAATGTAGCTTAAATTCAATTGAAGACCAAGTAAATGACTGCTTGAAATTGATTATTTTTTAATTAAAATGCTGTAGTTAGCTAAAAAAAACTATGAGGACTCAAAATTATTATTTTTTTTGCTTAAATAAAAAGCTTATTTTGCTCTTATCTTAAATTCTGCTTTTGAGAATCATTTGTTTTATTTTTAAGTAGCCTTGTATTTCTCTGAAAAACATTATACAAGCATTAAAAATTAAATTATTTTAGGTAAATTTTGAACTTTGTATAATTTTCTATGGAATTTCCTTCCTTCCTCATTTTTTTAATGTTATTATTTCAAGGAATAACACGTGTTCATTTATGGGATGTATATGTGACGAGGACTCTAGGAATCGATAAAAGTATGGCCATTATACCTTTGTGTATTAGGAGATTGGCATTGCATTTTAGAAAAAAACCTTTACTACCTCATTGTATTCAAGTATCTAAATATCTACATTAACTGTACGCGTTCAAATGACATAATATGTTGGGAAGGATTTGGCAGTTTGTGGGTCTTCTGCATGGTCCCTGCTTTCCAGCTTTTAAATTATGAAGCCCCTCTGACATTCTGAGTAATGATGGTATATAAAAGTGCTGCATAATATATATACTCTATTTATATATATGTAATATCCATTTTATTTAAACTTCACGTCTTTTTTGATATATATACATAATACAAAATTTAGTTTCAGGCAAATAATCATTATTATGAAAAGTATTCACAAAAGTGTATGTCGAATTAGAACTTGTGGGAAAAAAAAAAAAAAAAAAAAAAAACAATAATCTATATTTTTTTTTCTCATGTGCAATTCGTTGTAATGCTTAAGGTCGAGCCTCAATTTGTCCTTAAAATTTCATTTATGTTAAGGTAGTGAATGCAGTAAAATTTTATTTTTGATAAAAATCATTGATTGCAAAATTTTTGTGAAAGATCATTGCATGATTACCTATTATCACGACAAAACAATTTTGTACTCAAAAGAATATATTGAAGGTTTACTTATAATTAATTGAAAATTAAAATTTTTTCAAAGATTTGGAAACATCCATGACTTAGCTTTGTTACAAAAACTTTGAACTCCAGTGTCTCAGTAGCTTCACGCCGCTTCCCGTAAGCTCGGCAAAGTAAAGCATCATTTGCCACGGACAGTGGTTGGGACCACGGTGTACTCTCCTTCACTGGGTTGCTGGAGCTCCGTGGGTTGGGGACGTGTCCACGTTAATATGTGATGTTCAAAGTCCTTCCGTTGGTGTGGCGTGTATGCGGAGAGGAGGATTCCAGCTCAGGTGTGGCCTCGTCACCTGACCGTGGTTCAAAATGACAAGGCACCTTAAAGAGCAAAGTCGTACTTTCACTTTCATGGTGCTGTGATCCAAACGAAAGACGCTCTCTATTGACTTAATTCGCACTGCCAAAGGCATAGTGAGCTTGGCTTGTCCAAGTGTCATAAGCAACAACAACAAAAATTTTGAATGTTAAAGTAAAATTTATACTAAAAGAGTTGGGTACATGGTACGGGAGAGAAAAATGTCAATTCTCAACAGAAAGTATTGAAATAGGTAGTTGAAGAATTAGAAATAAAGCGTTTTATGCAACAGTTCTTGGTTTGGATTTCTACATTAGAAATCGATATTCATATTGCTTCAGAATCCATTCTAAACCTAAGTTTCTTTTAAATAAGCTTTACTGTTGCAAAAAGTGTCGTAGAATGTTAAACCACATTGCCCTAGTCTCCAATTTGTTGTTTTGACTTTTGCAATAAAAAAAGTGATCAGAAAAAGAATACCAAATCAAATTTGATTAAAGGGACTCAATAATCTACTAATATATAGAAATTTAATAAACAAACAAACACGAAAATGAACACGTTGACAAGGAAATTCATTTGTTTATCCATGTCTGAAATAAGTTTAACAGACAATTGAGGTGAAAGCTGGTGTTTGTAGGGATGGGTACATGATAATTTTGACATTTCTCTAGATTTTTGTCTTGGGTTATGTGAATATGTTCCTCCATTTAAAATAGTCCTCTCATAAAACAATCGACAGGTGATGTTTTTGTTGTTGCAACAAATTTCGACTTCTAAGCTACTTTCTTCCTGGTGTTATCGCCCAAGTTCCGAATGCTTGGAATTTTTCCAGTTTCTTTACTTTGCATGCTACCAGTTTCTTTACCTTTACTTTACATAAACATGGTCCCCTATTGATGAAATAGATACCTGTTAAGCTATCGACGATACACTTGTAACAGGTGATCTACAGCGTGTTATTAGATTCCACGATATCTTAACTCACTGAGGCCTTCTGTATGTACTGCACTTTTTGAAATGCGAAGTATTGAATTCGTTTCCAAGCATTAGATAACTATTGTTAATGAATTATGTCTCTGCTTCTTGCTTTTACATTTGTTGGGATTAGTGCTTAGGGTTTTTCCTGCTTATGATGCTTAAACATGACCTGCTATCTATGAAAAACGTTTTGGAAAGAAAAAAATACCCGTAGTTTGCTGAAAAAAACCTATAATATCTATTGCCTTTTAGTCTTATATTGTCTAAACTAAATGTGATTGTTCTCACTTTCAGTTCAAAAGGATTTCTCTCTTTGAAATGGAGTGTTCAGAATCCCATTCAGACCATTATTCAGCAAGGAATTATTGACGCTTCGTTTCCACTTTCTACATCAAGAATTCTTGGAATGAGCTTTTTGGTATTTCCTTCGTCTCTTCCTTGAGATCTGTGACTATGTCCCACAATTTGTGTAAAGCTCTTCTGGTTACGTAGAAACACCAACTCTCTACAACAGTCTTCAGATTATAGTTGAAAGAGTTGTCATAATCTACAGCTTGTTTATTATGCAGTGTCGGGAATGTGGAAAACCATCACGTTACCAACACGTTAGTTACTACAATCAAATATATATCAATATTTGTTGAGACGTATTTCATGCCACGGAATAAATATTTATTTTAACTTATACAAAAGAGATTACTCTCCATAGATTTACAATCGTGGGAAAAAATTTTTTTGGCTCATTTTGTTCACGGTACAACCAAATTTTTTTTCTGTTTATGATTGGAACTTGGCATGTTTTGAGATAATTAGTATTTGTTTAGAATCGAAAACATAAATAAAAAATCTACAATGAAGCGATATTTTATTTCAATATCTCCATATACGTTTAGTTCAATATGTTACAAAAGAGATTTTCAATATTGTCAAAAGTAACTTTGTAGAGAATTACAGCAATTTTAAAAGTCAGAGGAAGAGTAATCATACCATGCCCGACATTCAGAATTCAACAACAAGAAAGAGTTCTCAGAAAGTGACAAAACTCGGCAAACAGAGAGAGACAGTAACGAACAATAAGTGATCTGTGAATCGAAATGATATGCACAATCAGAGCAATGAACAGGATTTGCTCAGTACGATGTAGGACTACCGTGGACGGTGATACACGAAGTATATCTAGACTCAGAGTCAATGAGAGTGCGGATGGCGTACCGAGAAATGGATCTCCATTTTCTGTCAACTCATTTGCCAAAAGTGCGTCTTCTGAAGGAGACAAGATTTAGAAATGGCGTCCAATCATATCACATGCGTGTTCCATTGATGAGGCCAGAGAAGTAGCTGTACACCTTGCAGGGCATGTTGGCTGATGCGAGCAATGTACAGTCGGGCGTTATCTTGTTGATAAAGAGAATTGGGCGCCGCTTGAAGATAGGGGAGTGTCACCAGCTGCAGCATATCATCCACGTAACGTTGTCGTGATTATGAACTAAAGGTGAGCTGGAATCGTACGCAATGATACCCCAAACCATGATGCCGCATTGTAGCGCGGTGGGGTGTTCCATAATTGCTGCAAAATTGGACCTGTCTCCATGTTGACACCATACCCGTATGCTGTGACTGTCATTGAAGCAACAGAAACGTGACTCATCTGAGAAGACGATCCTGTGTCACTCCATCTTCCACATCACTCTAATCCAGCACCATTCCAGAGATTGGTGTCTGCTGTGGTGTAAGTTGCTGCCTTTTTTTTAACGGACCTCATGAGCTCAGACCACTAGCAAACAATTATAGGCAAATGGTTTTGCTCGAAGTGGGAGCATCAAGGGTATCTTGCAAACTCCACCGAATTTCGGTAGATGTGTTTTTGTCTACAGTCGGTGCACTGTTGACGCGTTCAGGTGTCTGTCAGCTTTTATTTGCTGTAAGGACCAACCTGCCTTTCTCAGTCCGATCACCATGTCGCTCTTAAACTCGTCTGCCTGCTGGAACAGAAATCCGTCAACGATGACCTGGAATTCTCTGCAGTTGCAAGCGTCCTTTGCGACAAGAACAAACTTTCAACGATTATTTTCCAAGCAGCAAACGACGTGAATATTGCCCACTCTGCCAGTTCCTCACCATATATATCTGTGCGCTCGAGAGCTGCGCATTTCACAGCATTTGATAAGTCGGTAAGGTGCGTCTACCCAGAAATTTGCATAATTTTCTGCCCATTCCTTGTTGGCTTGGCGTTTTCAATGTCTAGCTGTGTATTAAATTTTTGAGCGTAGTTAAGAAATGTTTTTAAAACAAACGTATTTTTATGAGTTTCAGAAAATGAATGGCAAATTCTGAGTGTGGTGGTAAATTAATCTCATTGATTTAGTGTAATCTTTTAATTATTTTGCTCCATTCCTTACTTCATGATGAAAAAATATTCGTGTGTCTCTCTTCTGTCATACTCTATAACTTCTAGAAGACTTAGGGTGTGGCCAATATAGTCTCGCAATATAAAGACTTGTCTCACTTCCTGATCTTTCCATAAAATTTGGAAGTTAGCTGTCTTATTTCGTAAACTAAGTAAAATAAGCGAAAATTGGTACAAAATATTTAAAATAGCGGAAATGGAAAATTTGAATTGACATAAAAACTTGTGGTAGGAATTTATATGTTTTGAAATAAGAATTAAATCAAGAAGAAAGCATTAAATGTGTGTGTGTCTACAATAATGATAAAGAGTCTTTTTGTATGATACTGTATCCATATGTGATTGAAAGAATTTCGAAGAGGTTGCAATTCAATTCAAGAAGAGCACAGAAAGACTTGTCGATTGTAATTCCAGACAATGTGTCATCATGCAGAAAGTTTTAATCATTCATAAACACTGTATTTATCAAATGATGCAAAATTAACTTAGTTTCGAGTCCGCTGTCATACATAAAATTATTCATGCAAAATTGCATAGGTATGAAATAATTTGCCATTAGTTTCCCTATAATTTTAAATGAGCATCAAAAAGCGGAGCGTCTCAAAATCAATAAAAGAAACCTTAAATTATTTAAAGATTGATATTAACGTATTATTCCTAACATCTTAATTGGGTACAAAAGATACACAATATTTTTTAACAATTCATGAAGTCGAGAAAGTAAGGAATGAGTCTCTGAAATCCTGATTCTATGACCACAATGCATTTATGCGAAAAAAATGTTTACAAGTGATCTGCATAGAAATTATCAATTGTTGGGTTTTCGAAAGTGGTCTCTTAAAAAGTACAATTAAAAGATCTCCCAGAAATCAGCTTTGCATTCATACTACCATGCCGTTGCAAGCATTGCAGCTGACGATACTGTGCTGTCTTACGATTCATGGAATTTCATGATGTGAGTCATTTAGAAGAGTGGTAGTCTCTATTCCCCAGAATGATAATTAGAGTTATAGCCAATATTTTAAGTTGACAATGGATGAGGCAATTTTTAATCATTTCGAAATCTCAGTAAGTGAAAACCCATTACTGATCTTGGAAAAAAGTCAGCATGTGAATTGTTTTACTCGTAACATATGGGACTTTTACCTACGTGGTGCTCGGGTTAAACGAAAGACGCACCCTACTGATATAAACTAGCATTGCCAACTACAGACAGACAGACAACGAGAAGAAGAGGCCCTGTTCTATTCCTATTGGCTATCAGGTTGTGCCTCTACTTCAGTCTAGAATGTCGGACACCCTGCACGGAGTGCCAGGTGCCCGCTGGGAACTGTAATCTGGGAGCTTGAGCCTTAAGAGGTTCTCCAGAACGCTCGACACATTGTTTGAGAGACGAATGCTTTACAACGGTGGGGCTTAAGCTTACAGTGATCTACGCAGTAGACCACTGTATCACAGTTTGGAATACAAATTTGAAATAACAGAATTAATAAGATAGGATCAAGTGAAACAGAAAAATAAATGTTAACAGGATCTAAATAAATTTAGGTAAGGATGGCTGAAATATTTACATAATTTACGAACATAAATTGATTATTGTTAATGAAATTTTGAAGTTTATAGGAATAAAATGTAATTAGTTCTTTACATGTCTTGAAATTTAGATAAGTACAAAGTACTAGTAATTTTGGAAATTGAAAAACTGGTGATTAGTTTGTTTGTTACTTGAATTGAAAAATTTAGTTAATTTTCGAAATCTGTTGACTCTGCATCTAAGTTATAAGATTCCTGTTGGTGAGCAGCCAGGTCTTTACACATTTGGAGTCCTTTTTCATGAAGGAAAGTAATTATTTGTATTAATTTTTTGTTCTGAACTTGTTCGTTGTGCAGAATTTTAGGAACTGGTAGTTGGTTTGAATAGATGATTTTTTGATATGTAGATCTGTGAGGACATTCTGTGATATAATGCAGTAGTGTACCAATTTGGCCACAGATGCAAGATGGAGATCTAGATTTGTTAATTCTGTGGAAGTAGCTGGGGCAGGGCGCATGGTTTGTTAAGATATAATTTAAATAAGGATTGGAGTATAGCACATCTGATGAAATTTTGGTATTAGTCTTCTTGTATGGTGACCATTCGGCGAGTTGTTCCATAGAGATTGCCAGCTTTGCTCTATATAACTTTTAATTTTTGATTTCAGACTGGCTCTGGACCACTTTAAAGGTGTCAATAGAAGAGTTGGATGGGTTGCTGCTTGTTTTGCCGCTTGATCAGCTGCCTCATTCACCGTGATTCCAGTATGTGCTCTTAACCAACTTAGTTGGATGCTCATATTCTGGTTGTGAAAAAGTAAATTTTGAACGGATCTAATTATTGGGGATTTGTCTAACGGGTTATTTAAAGCCATTAGAGAAGATAAACTGTCTGTCCAAATTGTGACACTTTGTAGTTTATGCTGGATCGAATAAAGCAGTCATTCTTTTATTGCTAGGGCTTCTGCCTGGAAGACTGAATTATACTTGTGTAGTTTTATGAGATGTTGATGCAGTAGATTGGAGTTTTCAAAAACTACAAATGCTGCTCCTGTTTGATTATCTAAATGAGACCCGTCAGTATAAATATTAAATCGTGTTGTTATCATAACTGAATTAGATGATGCTTTTGGCAGATTGAAAATTTTAGTTTGATGGCTTCTGATAATCGGATGTAATTCATCTTTATTGTACGGATATTCATAGTTAGAGAAGAGCAGGGCATTGCCAACTACATAGCAAATTTGGCTTGTCCAAGTAGTGTCATTAGTAACAACAACACAACATATGGGGCTTACTTTCAATTTAATCGTTTTGTTTAACGAATCTATATTAACGCTCTTCCAATGATTTAAGTTGTAATAGGACATAATTATCATTCCATGGGATATCTGATGCTTTGACAAGTGTGAAATGCTCGGTTACAACATAAGGTGCACAACTATGCCAACCATCAATCGATCAGTCGTATCGCACTGAGACATTTCATCTACGCATCATTGCTATAATGGTTGCGTTAAACGATAACCCTTGTCACCAGGAAACAACCCAATCAGTTTCTTTCTGTGGAGCTTTCTCAGACAAAAGGTGCATGAAATCCCTTGGATAATGTTGCCATTGTTTGACACGTCGTAATGGATGCTTGTGACAATCTGCCACCAGACGTGCATGAAATGAGTGACGTGAGATTCACTCTTGATTTCAGATGTATGTTTTTTGCAAGAAATGAACCGATTAAATGCTGATAGTGACGGAAGTTATGGTTTGAACTAACTCTTATTCCCTTAATGTACCAGATTCTCTGATTTTTCAAAGCCAAATTACCTCTTAAATGGCTAGTGCTTTGGTTTTCCTTTTAACAGTTTCATGGATTAGAATTCTTACCTCAAAAGTGAATATATTATCGGCATAGTTCGAAATCAACTTAAAATTCTTTTCTGGTAGAATTAACATCGTGTATGAAATGTGACTGGTGCTAACAAATCAAGATCTGATGTTTCAAATACATAACATAAGATTATTTGGGTCTCTAATTCAGACAGTTTATTCGTACTGGGCGATATAAATAGTCTAACATCTAAATGGATTTTTCGGAATTCTATGAAATTCTAATCTTCGTTTAAAAATTTGATACAAGTAATTGATTAAAATTTAAAATCGGAATAATAATTTATTACTGTATACATAGTAAATGAAATATTGGCTCTTTTAACACATCTAAATGTAATGGGCATTGTAATTTTGGCTTTTAGGTACATTAAAATTTTAGGTATTGGTAATGAGTCCCATTCAAATTCTGTGACATTTCTTACTATGAAATGTGCTAGTAAAGCTTAGATTTAAACGAATATAATAATGAAATAATGCATCAGTGTTTATATATATATATATATATATATATATATATATATATATATATATATATATATATATATATATATATATATATATATATATATATAATAAGTTTTAATCTGATATATATATATATATATATATATATATATATATATATATATATATATATATATATATATATATATATTGCCGGAAAAAAACTGTTTCAACTTCTTTTGGCGCCATTGTGGTGTACGATAAAGCAATCGCTTGGTCGAAAATGGATACTGAATGCTGTAACACATAAAAACCTCTCCACTTGTTTCGCTCAGCTTTTTAACTTTGCTTAAGCCAATATTATGGATGACTAATAATCGATAAAAATTGACTGTCTATACACTTGATCGATTAGATAAAATATTATGCTAGCTAATATCTGCATTGAAAAGTTAAATCCTTTTTATAATACCCTCTATTTTTCTCATACTAGCAACTTTTCCGGAAATATATTTTAGTTTTCTAATCTCTTATTTGATCCAATATAAAATATACAAAATTTTGCTCGGATATGGCTACTTTTTATTACTTTTTCATAAATGAATTTATTTAATTAACAGTATCTTCTGTTTAGTATAAAAAATTCTTTAAATCTCTTTCAATTATTTCGTAACATTTTCTCTTCCTTATACATTACAGTAATGTTCAAATTTTACGGTTTTTCGAACCGTTCGATGCAATTAAGAACGGTATTTTCTGTTCTTTTCTGAGGCTAATTACTTTTGAAAAGTCTCCGATGTCAGCAAGCTCTCCATCTTCACATTCATTATTTTGCTACACGAGAAAACATTCATTGATCGATAAATTGCTTAATGATAACTGAGTTTTATCCAACAATTTCTGTTCAAATATTTCTTTAATAAGATAATATTATCACAGTACTGTTAGTGTTAGAATTACCGCAGTCGGATGATATGTCGATCTTATTTTTTTCAGGAATTCTCATTTGATATAATCGTGAATATAAATGATTATGATTTAAAGAATATTTATAAAATAGATTTCTATCATGTGCTATAATATCCATGAAATCGAAAGCAAAGAAAAATCCTTAGCATTGATTTAAAAATTTTTAACTTCGCATCAGAGCTTATATTTTGAGCTTGCATCAGTTTCGCGTATGATTTTTAATTTATTATATTATGTAAATAAGAAAGTTCTTGACGTTTTCACGTTTCCATTGAATGAAGTGAGAATAGCTATGTAAATTAGTGTATGACGTGGTTGAGACAACGGTCTGTCAAGAATAGAGATATCAGTCGTTATAAAAGCAGGTACATTCATCAATTGTCACTCGTACTGTAGCGAAGAGAAATGGGTGCGCGTTTTGCTTATCAATTGCTGTATCAAGTCACCAAATATATCAAGCGTTCTGGAGATAGTTCTGTGAATGAATGTATGGCAAAGCTTTGATATCAAACATTCAGGTCGAGAAATCTGTTTCTCTGTGATGAAGATAGTCTTGTGCTATTTTTTTACCAACCTGACCTTGCACCATCAGATTACTAACTTTTCCATTTACTGGACAATCTTGTTCGTGCGAAATCGTTCACCAATGAAGCAGATTTGCGCCTAGCACTCACGGATTTATTTTTGTCCAAAATCTCCGAGTTTTATTGTAAGGGAATTGCACAACTAGAGACACGTAAGCAGATGGTGCTGGATGCCAATGGTGATTACTTTGAGGGCAATCTATTCGCTACACTTTCTGTAGGTCATATTCTTTTAGGTCATTAAAAATGGCAAGAACTTTTTTGTTTACCTTGTATTTGTGCATAAATAGGCGCTCATAGATATGTTTTAAAAATAAACCGTGGAAATGTTGGCGACAAATAAAGTTCCCATTATGGTAAAAATTTTGCATCACCACAATTTTGCATATGATTTTTAGTTCAATATTCTTACACTTGAATCTGTGTTCTTAGCACAATTCCGTCAATATTAATGACACATGGTACTTATTGCTTTTCCTTTAACTTACTGGTTAAGTCTAGTTATGTAGTACATTATATCTATAAAATATAAAGTGAAAGTTTCATCGAAATACTAATAATGCCTTAAACTGGTTTTCTATTTAGGAACATTCCTGTCTGAAAGAGTAGATCTAAAACCGGTTGGATATTAAAATATCTTTAATTTGCTTTTAGCCATTACGCAATCTAGGGAATAATGTCAAAAGATAGCGGTATAAAATAAACATAATAAAATTTTTGCAGTATGATTATAAAACGGGAATAGTGAAGCGAAGAATTGGGGTTAAATGTTGGAATCCATAGATACTTTTTTCTTTGATAAATTTATTCTCAATTTTTCTAACTCACTTGTTACTAGACAATAAAAATTAAAATATGGTAATAGTGTTGTCGAATTTTTTTATGTGTATATGGGTGGAGAACAATACTAGAAAGACAATTTAAAATGCTTTATTTCTTATTAAAACTATATTTTCGGAGAATTTTGTTTTTTAGAAATAATTTGAATTTAAATCTTTTAAAAATATATTCATTTTAATATTGATAAGACAAAAGAATTAATATTTTCCCTTCCTTAAAATTTGCCATTATAAAACTCATTTAACTCACAGCTTTGTAGCTTAATTATTCTTGAACGTTCAATTATTGCTTTTTCGCACCTCGCTTCTAACAGTGTTACATTTTCTTATAATTATTAAAAAAAGATATCGTAAATTACCAGCTATTTCCAAACTGAAGCTTTAGTTAAAGAATCCATAGGAAAATATTCAAGTTTTGATTTGCCAATTATTGAAACAAGACAACTGAATTAATAACTTTTGGTGAAAGTAAATTAATTTATGCTGAGTTGAATAATTTTTGTAAGAGTTATTGTATAAACATTTAAAATACATAAGATTTTTCTATCAGAAGCGATTATTCCGTCTATGCTTTGTACACAGAATATTTTTAATGTTTTTCTATGAATATACAATAAAATAAATCTGTATAAAATATAAAGAAAATGTTGATGTTTATTAAAACTGATAACATTTTATGTGAAAAATGAATACTGAATGATATTTGTAATTATTGTTTAGTTATAACGCCAATTACTTTACTTTCTGTAATATGTAAATTTATTTGCTTATATAACAAAGTGAAATTATATATTTTATTAAATAAAATCATTTTATTATTTATTTGATGTTAAGTTTATAATTTAGTACCTTTATCTTTAAATAAATACCTTTAGCTTAAAATCTTCTATTTTAAATACATAAGGATACCTTTCATGGATATTGTTTTTATTTTTTGTTAAGGCTGAATGATGAATGGTAATTAGAATAATTATGGTTATATCTATAAATATTTTGTTGAGAAGTTATGCATTAAGAAATTAAGAATTTGTGTAAAATACCACAGGCACAAAAAAGTAACAAATAAATAGAAAAATTATGAAAGTTTTCAATAATTTAATCTTTAAAAGCATATTTTTACTAATTTGTAATGGACATGTTATTTGAGAAATTCTGAATAAGTTACTTGCATGTAAGAAAATTACTATAACATTGCCTCAAAGGAAACCTTTTCTTCACTTCTGGTAAATCAGTTTGCTAACTTTTATTTGAAAATTGTTAAAATTTCAGTCTACATTTATTATTTTTATTCCTTATATTTAAATGAATTATTTATTAATATTTATGTTTTTAAATTAGTATATTTCATTAGTAAGAAAATTATAATTAATATATTAAGTAGTTATAATAATGATTAAGATAAAATAACGTGTATAATTCATAATAAATCACAAAATGAAAGTTTAGAAATATTTTATATTTTTGAAAAAAAAATTCTGTCTGTCTGTACTTTTCGTTTTTTTTTTCATTCGCAATAAAATAAACTCATTATTTAACACTTAAAATATAATTGAGAAACTTTTTAGAAATTAATTTTGGCAAATTTGGGGTGTAAAAAATGAAAGTTTGAACAACTTAATTCTATATTTTTCATATTTATTATTAGTAAGCTTTAGCAAAAAAGTTGTAAAAATGTTAATAGTAAAATAATTGTATTTTATATGTATAATAAATTGTAATAATGTGTTATTTACTCTCATTTTTAAAGAAATCTAAGTGACAAATCGACTATAATTTGTTACTTGCACGAGCATATTTATTTAAAAGGTAAATTTTTGTGTTTAAAAACATGTTAACGCAATTTAAATAACCGCTATAAAAATCACTTTCAAAAATTTATTTTATCTATTTTAATAAGTCAAAATTATAAGTACTTGATGTGAGTAGTATTTACATTTAGACAAACTGATGCTTATTTAAATAAAGTATGATTTAACCTCAATAAGCCTTGTGTATTATAATGAGAAATACTCAATTGAATGTTACTGTGGATAGGTGCAAAATTTAGCCCCAGGTGGCGCTGAAGTAATTTATAAATCCCTCTTCGTTTTTCTGACAAAATGATTTGTGTGTCCTGTCAGTATAAATAAAAAATTCCCGTTTCTTTTGTTATAAGTATTTGTAATCCGCAAAATGTTTGCAGGAACTGATGTAACATTTTAATGTAGGGTTAATGTTTTTAATTTGAATTTGGATAATGTAATAACATCATTATCATGCATTTATTTTAGTATTTTTTTATCCATTGATTCATTTATTAAGGGAATATTTATGATATTATTGGTTGAAAGAATCGATGACTCATACAGTCTAATTATTTTTTTTAATATTTGTATTGTCATAAGCCCCAAACTAATTATGTAGAAGTATCGTATTACATTTATAAAATAATAGGAATTTAAATATATTATAGAACTATTAATATTACAACTAGCAATTAATTTGAATAAATTTTCTTTTTTTCAGAATAATTTATTTATTGAGTCAAGTTTTAACGTAACAGTTTTAGCCTTTAATCTGAATTCACTACTTTAGTGTTATAAAATAAATAATATTTGCTAATAATAATGTATACAAAATAAATGATTGTTGGCGATTAAATTTTTACAGTCAAAATGATTAAAAAAATAAGTCCTCATTAAAAATAAGATTTATAGGTATTTCATGAACACCTGTTGCGATGTAGAAGTTACTTATTTATTAAAACTTTATTTTCTGAAATTACTAGATTGTGCCTTTATTGGTTATCAACATCCTAAATGTTTATGTGCAAGATACGTTGTTTATTTAAAAAAGTTTATTGAAATTTCTATTACAGTAAAATACAAGAGAAAATGTATAAAACATATATTGTTCATTGATTTAGTAATTTTTATATTATTAAAAAACATGTTTGAGTATAAATTTTGTGAAAATTTACTTTATTTAATAAAACTGCTCAATGCAATTTAGCTTCTTCAAAAAATTTTCTGGTCATTTTTATTCATAAGCTGTTATTTTGAAAATTAATTTCAATTCACTTTTGCTGTTCATGACTGTTTAGCTAAATTGTTGCTTTTTAAGAGAAAAGTGAATATTTTATCATTTTGACACATTATATATGATATAAATGTATCAAAGTGATATATTACGAACTCAAACAGTATAAAGTATTTTTTGTAAGATGAATTCCTTATCAATGTTATGATGAAACAAATATTAAATGCCTTTTCCTCATTGTACTATAGATATGGAAAAAAATATTTTTGATACTTTTTTCCGTATTTTCAATTCTTTCACTCTTAAAAATCGTAGCTTAAGTTATAAAAGTGAACAAAATACGTTTAAAACTTATGAAAGTATTAATTATTTTCATATTTTTAAAAATGTATAATTATAATATAGTTTTAACCATATACTTTAAAAATATATATAGGTAGACTTCACACTATTGTGAAGTATAATTACAGTTTTTAAGGTGACAGAAAACATACTTCAATTCGTCTAATCATAAAGAATTATTAATTATTTTAAAGAAATTTAAAATTTTTATTCAAGTATGTTTTTATAAAAATAATGATTTTTTAATTTTTTGTGTCAAGTATCTATATAATTCGCTGTTTTTATTTTTTTGTTTAATTCTGATATTTCAATCGGAATGAGAGAGATTCCTTTCTCTTTGATGTCAATATAAATGTTAAGAAATCTTCATTCAATTCGCTTACAATAAAATTCTTATTTTATGTTTGTTCGAATAATTTATAGAAAACAAACTTCTCATAGAAAATAAATTTCTTTTAATTGCTAAAAGGTATTTAAAACAATATTCTTATTTTATATTTCTTTAATTTTTATTGATCTTGCATGATATTTATGTTAAAGTTTTAATTAATAAGTTGTTTGTGTTTTTCACTACCAACAAAGCTGAAGTATTTATTTTTTTAATAAGCAATTAAGCACCTATATTTATTTATGTCTATAACTAATTTATATAATATTAATTTATTTTATTCATCTATAAAATAAACATTTCAGATTGTATTCTGTTTCACAAAAGTGAAATATTTATTGCATCATTATGTAGTGACATTTATGTATTATTTTAGTTTTTATTTTCCAGACGCTTCTCACCAGGTGGCGCAAATGTAGCTTTGTGTAACCTGTTACTGTGAACAGTTTCCAAAACAGTTAATCGTTGTTTAAAAGTGCTATTCGACACAATTTCCATAAGAAAAATATAAAAAAAAGAAAATTTATGGCGATAGAATTTAACTTTACATCTGTTTACTTTTATTTTATAACTAAATTTATTCTGATTTATGTATATATAGCTCATATTTTGATGCTAGTTAAAAACAATGATATACCTTATAGGTAAAATTATGATTATTCAATCATTTAAATAAAATTTTTTTTTCCTAAGTAAAGGTTTAAAGCAAGTTATTTTTGATCTGTTGCGCTCATTTGCTGAAAAATATACAGTACATATGAAAAGATATTTTAAAATAAAGTATATCTTTTTTCAATGCAAATGAATTATGTTAATTTCAATTAACGTTAGGATTTTAATTCATTTTGTTAAAGTAACATTATTTAATTTACACTTTTTTGGGAATTTTTTTAAAGTTATAATGAAATCCCTGAAGAATTACAATTGCATTCATAAATTTTAATGCTGTGTTAACTTTGAATATGTTATATTTCATCTTAATATGTTATTACGAATTAATATTAAACTGTATGAGAAAAAATTTAAGTTTAAGTGAAATCAAAAATTTTCGTTGCTTAGAATTTGAAATTTTTTACAAATTTTGCAAATAAAGGAGAGTAAGCAAATTAATTGAATTGTATAGCGCTAACGAATTGAGGCCAGAATTCAATGAATTCTAAATATATATGTAACAAGAAAAATTTTGAATATATGGACCTTATCTTGATGTATTGCTAATTTATTATATAGCTTAAACTGAATCAGTAGTATACTAATTCTTCTCTTACTTTATTATTTATGGTAAAAAAAATATTACAGAAGCTTAAGATAATTTTGAGAAAAACATTACGTCGAACATTGATTTTTTATTTTAGCAGTATAAAAGTACTTTATAATTTTCTATTTTTTATGAATTGATTTGTATTTCTGTTCCACCATATTAGATCGTTGAGACTTGAATCGGTATTAGTTATAAATATTATTATTTTCTATTTTCTTCTTTTTTATTTTCATGTTAAGTTTTAAAATATGAAATTTGTCTTAATTATTTAGATTAGTAAATAGTATTGCCGCCCAACTTGTCTAGTGGTCAGCGTGTCTGACTGCGGATAGGGAGGTCCTGGGTTCGAATCCCGGTTCGGGCATGGATGTACTTTCTCTCTCTATCTATACTGTCTTTGTCCTTTCCTTGTATGAATGAGGTGTGAATCGTTGCCTACCCTATAAACGGGTACCTATGGCATGTGTGTACTGAGGAAGTCTGACTCCACACCAAAATAGTGTTCAGTTGGAAAAGTGGAGCAGCGCACCCCATAATGTCAGCCTGGCTGGCACAAGACAACAACAACAACAACAAGCCAATAGTATTGTCAATTATTTTGGTAAATCATTTTTCAGAGTTACTCTTTTAAACTTCATTATTCGGGAATCGAATATGTAAACTTTCATGTCTCTTTAATTCGAATTTGCTTGAAACGCTTATTTTTAACTAAAGGAAGTGAACTTTATTCTTCCAATGAATTATTATTAGTAAAATATAAATTTATTATTTATAAATAATATATAAATAAAAGGTTTGTCCCAGTAATTATATTTTGACTTCTTTTTTCTTAAGCATTAATCAAATTAGTGATGAATAGGGTTCGTTTAAAAAGTAACTGTAATCGGATATGCTATATCGTCTGTTAATTATAATTTTTTACTTAAAATTATGTATTTTTTAAAACATCTCCAAACAAATACTTTTAGTTAAAAAATATTGTAACTAAACTAAAACAATTTTTTTTGTAGGCAAGGAATTTTTGTCCTCATATTAAGATAATTTATGTTTTGTATAAAATGCATTCTTATCTTTCAAGACAAAAGGAAATAATTTTTCTTTAATGTACAGAATTATATTTATCCAAAAAGGACAATGGAGTGAATATAATAATTAAAGAAAATTTGTTTATTATTAGAGAGCTTTTATCTGGTGTATTTCAAACAAATATAAAACTATTTTTCCATTTATTATATATATATATATATATATATATATATATATATATATATATATATATATATATATATATATACACGTCACAAATGTGCATAATAGTGAGGATTATGAGAAAAACCATCTGGGATTAGTAACAATAACAACATTTATATAGGAATACATTTTTAAATTTTGAAAGCAGTATTTATTAAATTAGTATAATAACTTGCATACTTACAATAAGATTTATAATTACAATGAGATGTTTACAATAAGATTTATTTCTCGCATTTCATGATGTCATAACTTCATATGAGAAAAGAATTTAGAAGGCTTATATATATACTTTACAGTTAATTTTATAAGTAATTTTATAGGAATTTTTCTTCAAACTTGTGGAAGATATGTTAACCAGAAAACATTGCCAACAAATTTAGACCACTTATCTACATTGCTCATTTAATAATATGCACATAAAAATAATAAAATTATTATTACTCCTAAGAGATTTATTGGAAATTCCTTCATTATTTCTAGTTGTTTTATCGTTTGTGGCTATGATATTTTTTTTATTTAATATTCTGGATTTTATAAAAATAGTAGTTCATAAATTATATGCATCGTTTCAATGGCAGTTTTCATTATATAAAAATTTATATTAAAATAGATTCAAATGCATTTGCGAGCAAATGTTAAACAATACTTTATATTAATGCATGTTTTTTTATTTAGGTGTTTATGAAATTTCTATATGACAAAATAAATAACCCCTTAAAAGCAAATTTAACTTTTTTATTTCACAACAAAACCTCTTGGGCCAGATTTATTTCATTGTTTAAAATATCTAAATTTTAATATTCCTTAAAATTGAGAATCATTACAAGGACTGCAGAAATGAAGTAACGTCTAGAATATATTATATATACTTAATACTCTTTTAAGAAAGAAAAAAATCTCTTCAGACTAACTAAAATTATATACTACAGTAGTAACAAATAATAAATGAAATTAATAATAAATACTCAAAATGATTTTATAATAAATACTTTAAAATATAAAAGTCCATTTCCAATGTATATTTTTATGTTTTTTCTTCTTTCTTGGAAAACTGTATGCAATTGCGAGTACGTTTTTTACGGAATATGCAGTCATATGATTTTAATTGCATATTCCGTAAAAAAGTGTTTACAAATGTGTAATTGTTTAACAAATACATAATACCACAAACTATAATTAAACCAATGAATCCTTGTTTAGTAACTAAAATTTTGGAAAATACTTTTTACTTTTAGTTTCACAGTAACGGTTAGTTAAAAGATTTTGCGATATTGATATTGAGAAAATTATTTCTTTCAAGAATTGCAAATTTTAAATGAATTTTATTTCATTTTAACCATTTTAGGAAAATTAAAGTGGTTTTAAGAATCATATAGATTTTAGCTAAGTTGAAGTGTGGTGCCTCGTAAAATAAATACCCTATATTTTTGTATATTTATAAGTTTCCTTGTTGATAAAAATGAAAACTATTTATGTTTTATTATGAAAGAATATGATATTCTTAAAATTTTATAAATTCTCAATGACATTATTTTTAATAATTTTACTAAATGATTAATTTTCCAGGATTTATTATAAATTATTTTCCAGTATTTATCACTAGGGTGAGGATAATTTATTTTCCTGAAAAAAAAAGTATATTTTATCTTGAAATTCACAATTAGGAAGAAACTTTTTTTTTTACCAACTATTTGTTTGTTTTTGTAAATTTGTTAAATTTGCTCTTCTCTATTTAGAATTTTCTAATAGAGAAGATTCTCTTTTTAGAATTCAGGTATCTGATTTAAGTATTTACTTTTTGCCTATTTTATTATATATTAATAAATCCATATATATATATATATATATATATATATATATATATATATATATATATATATATATATATATATATATATATATATATATATATATTTAAAGTAATATAAATAATATTATTACTTTTGATAAAACAAATTATTTCGATTAAATTTTACGAATACATTAATGAATTTTACCTATTTAAATTACTCAATGCTAAAATACGTGCAATTTATTTTATATAAAAAAAATTCATTTTGTAGAAAAGCTGGTATTTCTTATTTATGACTGTTTGCACAGTTAGGTTAGCTGCTTTTATATATTTTTTATTAGATCTTATTTTAATCTTTGTCGTAACTCTTGCTTTTCCATATTTTTTTGTTTCTATTCATGAAATTGATAAGATTTAATCGCGCGCGTGTTACTATATGAAGCTGATCTCTTTTCCATATGATTTTTCATAAAATTCCCTCAATTCTAATTGAGATTATCTATTTAAATTGATATCAATAACAAAGAAAGCTTGCTTTTAATTAATGATTTTGATAGAGCAATATAATATTAACTATCATTTTCATTTAATTAATTTAAAAAACATTCCGTTACGTTAGGAAAATTAAAAAAAATATTAGATATCTATTGCAATATTTAACTATAAAAGAATTTTCGTTTTTCAATGTTAAAAACGATTCATACATATTTTAATTTGTTTCTTATTCAACAAGATTGCTATCATTAAAACGAAGTAAAACAAAAATCTAAACTAACAACACTTCAAACATTTCATTATAAATTTTTTATTTTTTTCTCAAAATAATTTGTGTGATTAAAATTTTGCTCTGGTCCAAATTTTATAAATATAAACATTTTTAATATTTTACTAGAAAAAAATCTCACTCCGATTAAAAGTGATTTGTTTTGAATCGTCTGCACTCCTCCTCCATTTTCCAAGCTAATATTTATACGAAGGTCACTCTTAAATGTTTGAGGTACGCCTGTTTCTGAAGTTAAGTTTACGACGTTTTATAAGTGTCCGAAGTAATCCCCTCCAATATAATGTACTTGTTAAAATAAATTTTTCATAATGATTATAAACTATCCATTTCTTGGAACCAAAGCAAAAATGCATAACCTCATCAATCTCTTTTGGAACTAAAACGTCTACAGAATGCAAGTCTTTTTGGACAAAAGTAGACAAGTCACCTATAACTAGATCGAATGAATAGAATTTTTTTGACATTGATGATTTATTTCAATCAACTCAGCTGTAAATCTAGTTAAACAAGGTGACGGGTTGTCTTAGCTGAACATGAGTCTCCTAATATTCACATCCTGAAGAATTTGTGGAGGACATTTAATAATGTAACTCATACTATCTTCTTCCTTCATAACATAATATTTGAGATCAGTCTTGTGTTACTGTAGAAAACGTCATAAAATGTTTATTTTTAATCATTGTGGCCTGGGGGATCATTCTTAAAGAACCATTTCTTACTTCCTTATGTACTTGTATTTTAAAAAAATAATATGCATATTTCATCACTAATTACGATTTTAAAAGTAATGTCCTGGCCATGATTTTTAAGCAATTTAAGGGTTTCTTTACTAATTCTAATGCTTCACTTTTTGGTATTTTGTTAAACCATGAGCAACCTAACACAAACTTTCCTTCAGATGGAATACTTCATAAAAACTTTTAGGCATAGTGGAAGGATCCAGTAACGAGTTCCATATCATTTTGTAGATATAGATTATCATCGATTAACATTTACTGCCTGATCGTCACATTATCCGAGGTTATAGCTGAGAACATTTTGTGTGTTCTTCATTCTTGAGACAATTTTGACTTGTATATTAAATTCTTTAAGCCTTTATAATTTATTTTGTAGATACTGTGATTATCGTCGATTAACATTTTCTGGATCATAGGCACATTATTCGGGATTATACCTGATAACATCCAGCATTTTCTATATCTTAAGATAATTTCGACCTCTCTTAAATTCCCTAAGGCTGTATCTTTTGTTTGGTATCATTTTGTATTATCCAGTGATTATCATCGATTAATAATTTCTGCATGATGGACACATTATCCAGGATTATAGCTGACAACATCCTGCGTGTTTTTCATTCTTGAGACAATTTGGCTTATATATTAAATTCTTTAAGCCCTTATAATTTATTTTGTAGATACTGTGATTATCGTCGATTAACATTTTCTGGATCATAGGCACATTATTCGGGATTATACCAGATAACATCCAGCATCTTCTATATCTTAAGATGATTTCGACCTCTCTTAAATTCCCTAAGGCCTGTATCTTTTGTTTTGTATCATTTTGTATATCCAGTGATTATCATCGATTAATAATTTCTGCATGATGGACACATTATCTAGGATTATAGCTGACAACTTCCTGCGTCTTCTTGAGACAATTTTGACTTGTATTAAATTCTTTAAGCCTGTATCATTTTATAGATCCAGTGCTTATCACCAATTAATAATTTCTATATGATAGGCACATTATCCAGGATTATTGATAACATCCTATGTGTTCTTTGTTCTTGAGACAATTTCAACCTCTGTGAAGTTCTAAGCAGCCTAAATATAATAATGTGATATGGATCTTCATTTCCAAATATTAATTAACATTAGACATTGACGCATTCTTTTTTACTTAATTTTACTTTAAAAACCATAGACGAAAGTGTTCGCGCTTCGACTTTATTTTTCCTGCTGTATATAAACTTATTCTATATTAAAGCTGTAAATGCGATCAATTGACTTACAAGAAAATCTATAGTATGATAAAATACTTCATGGTTTTTCTAACCAATAATTTTTCCGATGCTAAAGAATATTACTTTTCATAGAAAATTTCATTACCAGTGTATACATTTGCACACTTTTCTATTTGCCTTGAATTAACTAAACTTTAGGTTGAATCTCATGATGAACTTTATGATGAAATTAACTTTAGGAATTATCTCAGGCTTTTAATTCATTACTTCATTATATATATATATATATATATATATATATATATATATATATATATATATATATATATATATATATATATATATATATATATATATATATATATATATATATATTATTTTCCTTATAAGATAAATAATTACATTACTCTACAGCAATATAAGTTTGACAGCTTTTATTTTTTGGGGTTGTTATAGTGATTATACTTTTATGATGACATAAAAGTATAATCGTATAATGTCAGCAGTGTCCGAGATAGTATTTTAGAAATTTCTATATCGCATATAAGTGTCGTAGAGATCTCTATAGCGCATATATGTGTCGTAGAGATCTCTATAGCGCATATATGTGTCGTAGAGATCTCTATAGCGCATATAGGTGTCGTAGAGATTTCTTTATCGCATATGTGTGTCGTAGAGATCTCTATATTGCATATATGAGTCGTAGAGATCTCTATATCGCATATATAGTATGTTATAGAGATTTCTATGTCGCATATATATATCGCTGAGATTTCTATGACATATCGCAGAAATTTCTGTGTCTGTATTTGATAAAACGGTGTTTAAATATTTCAAATAATAACTTTTTAAAAGAATATAATTATGTTTTTATATTTTTAACTTTCCATCAAAGGTTTTCAAAGAAATTAAGCATTTAAAGCTTTAAATTTTTAAGTGTTTTCTCTTTCTATTTCATGACATACATCTGATTTATTTTGCATGGTTTTGGTCTACAACATCAGGCCAAAGAGTCGAAGTTATATATCCACAATTAGAAAACCAATATATAAGTGCAAGTATTATAAAACTTAACATAATTCAATAAATCTTTGTAAAATTCAATGCGTTCTTCGTCAGAATATCTACGTGAAACTTGCCTCTGAAAAAGTGGCAGTTTTCACAAATTAAATAGTTATATCTTCAGTCTTTGTAACGATCCACTGAAATGAATAGCACTAATTAATTCTGAATCAGGCGTATTTTCTAGGTGTTTAAGAATTATTTAAGTCTTATCATAAGGAACTGGAACATAATTAAAAATAAATCCATTTGTAGAAAGTATTAAATGAAATATTTTTGATAAATATATCAAGTAATTCTAAAACTGTGAATTCACTGTTTGAGAAATGAGTAACGTTATGTAAACATTATTTTTTAAATATTTTATTTTCTTAAAAAAAACTTAATGACTAGATAGCAGTCCAATATGATTTTCATATAATATAAAGTACAATTCTATTAGTACTGTGAGTGTTTTTATTTTATTGAACTAGTATTTTTCGGTATTTTTTTATTTACTTGAAATTTAAAATTTCTAATTATTTAATTAATTTAATTTCAATTACACTCTTAAATGCTCATAATTTTGAATTAATAGTTTAGTATTAATATATGAAAGGAATTTTATAAAATTGTCTTTAAATAATGTATAAATTAATTGAATTTATTTTATATTTATAAACTTCAATATATATATATATCCTTTTTAATTAAATCATTTGGTTACTTTTGTTGCAACAAAAACTTCTAATTTTTTAGATAATAATATCTAGGTTTATCACGAAAGCTGTGGAAAAAAACATGATATTATGCACAGAAATGTGGTCAACGAGATATTAATATCCTATTCTTATTGTTAATCTTCATTAAAAAATTACTGGAAGTTTTATTTTGTAATGTAAAAGATTGTCTTTAAATAACGTTTCTGCAAATATTCTGGACACATTTGCAGCCAAAGATCCTAGTAAGTACATATAATAATGTATATTAAACTGGTCCTATACAGTGTTGAACTGACTGCCGAATGATTGGTACTCTAGTCTTTGCTTCAGCAGCTCATAAGTTCGATTCCATGTATGGGCTTCAGTTTTCAAAGTAGTTAGGGATCTATTTTTAAATTTTCTGACTTAACTCCTCTGCAACAAAGAAATGATCTTTGAACCACAAAACAGGCCAAACAAACCATGTCTACTACAATACTGTATATACCTGCAATATTTTCAAAACCCGAATTTCATTTATACTCTAGACTTAAATTTATGGATTGAATACAAGATACTTGATTGACTGTTAAGTATTTTAAAGTTATACCTTATAGTTTTTATTGATGGATTGATGATCCCTCGTTACGAAAACTATTTGCCATCTAATTGGTTGTGGAGACGGAAAAGCAGTGATTTATGACTGCTGTCCTTCGTTTTCAGAAAGGTTCAGTTCTAAATTAGTGTGGATGGGAAACTTTGGTGAGGTGAAACACTTTTCTGAGTAGCTTCGAAACAATCTATTCATGAAGCCAGTCGCATGAATCAGCGAGTCTTCGCTTGGGATGAAAAATGATATTTCTCTTGGAGTTCCTCGAAGCTTTGGATCGTCTTTGTCGCAAAGCTCGAGGAAATTAAAGTTAGATGACTGGATGGAAATCCATTTGCGGTTTTTGGGCGCAAGGATGGGAGGGGGGACGAACAAACGCTATTCGTGTTATTGTGCACGCGTACGTCGAGCGCGCGCCTAGCACCAAAGGCAAAGAGGGGTGTGCTGAGTGAAGGGGGGTGCACGGGGGATATCCTTATGGGCTGAAAATCACTCCGTCAAACTCCTGGGTCCGGATGTTTTACAAAACCGACAGTACTGAGATGAATTCAATGAATTCGCGCCTCAGTCAAAGAAAAAGACGAAGAAAAAAATGTTAAAAAGGTTCCGCCGTGTGTAGGGTAGGCAACAGCCTACCCCCCGAAAAAATATCAAGAAAAAGTTCAAAAGGAGCGAGGCCCTTATGCCTACCCTCAACTTCGTTTTTTTTATTTATTTTTGTCAAATATGAAGAGGGGGCCCACTTTGACTACTTTTTTTTATTATTCATTCTTACCTCTCTGCTCTTGGCTTTCCTGTCTCTCCAGTTAGTATACTCCTTCAGAGGAGTGGGGGAGGGACGAGAAGAAAAGCATAGGGTTTTTTTGTGAAATAATAGGGGATGAGGGGGTAAAGCGCGTGCTGGCACAAACCAAAATCCACGTGCGGCGATCAATAGCCGGCAAGCCACGCGAGATTCTCTCTCCCATTGGACCCTCAGCGGTGGCGGGGGCGGAGCATAGGCAAATTCCAATTGGGCGATGGAGGAGGATAAATTTGCATATGCATCGGCGGGGGCGGCGCGTTGAATATTCGGAGATCCCTCGTGGGGGTGGGGACCTCCCTCCGCGAGGGTCTTTCCTCTCTTCCGACCTTATGTTGATGACCCCGATGGACAGTCCGCATCTTCCAGAATGAGGGGGGTGGGGGAGCGCGTGGGCGTGTGTTGGCAGAAGAGAGCGATATCCGCCGAGGTCGACTGCGATCCGCTCGAGGACGTGTGGACCTGACGAAGTTACGGAATGTCCCACGCATTCCTCGTTGTTGTTGTTGTCGCGCACGTTTGAGTGTCATGGTCCTTAAAAATACATCTTTGCATCTTTTATGGGCGAGGGAGGCAAAATAAAAAAAAGGCTGGAAAAGGCCTCATATTTAAAAGTGATCCTTGCCAAGTACGCACTTTATCGTTTACAATGACGTGGCAGGTTCATATTATGATTTAAGACAGACTCTTTAAAAGACGTGAGGCCCCTCTTTTTTTTCTCCCGGTCCTTTTTAGAAAGGAATTTTTCCAGAGCATGACACTTCGGGAGATGGAGTACATTATAAGGAGGTCCATTCCCCCAAGGGTGTGCTTTCCTTCCATTCGGAACAGCTCTTGCCAGACGTCATTGAATAGGTGTAGAAACATTTGGATAGCTCGCTGCTCTTAATTCTTGTTGGCAAGACATTAGGCGGAATGGCCTCGTGACAACTGGCACATATTCTGGCATTTTGCTGCGTCCTCCTCTTAATATTTTATTCATTTTGCATTCATCTGTGCGGCCACATCAAGACTTCGAAACGTTACAGGAAGAAAAATAAAAATAACATTTTCATAACCTGTGGGTATTTTGTTAATGCAACTTTAATATCCTGCTTTTGAAGCTTGTCCAAAAGAGATATTTGCAAGTGACATTTTCCCTCATTTTGGGTAAAAATGAAATTAAGAGAACCAAAATGTTTTACTCATACTTTTGACTGGTGTCGAAATTTTTAATAGAGAAACTTCATTTGCTGAAAAGCAATGCTTAGCTAATATGTTTTCCAATATGATTGTTAATTTTAAACAAAAATGCTGCATATCTTACATTAATACTCTTTATATATTCTCTGATGTCATAAAATTATTTCGAAGGTTATTTCTTGAGGTTTCTTATCTAACACCTCCTAGGTGTAGCTGGCCGAGCTGCAGCCGAATGGTTAGCGCTCTTGCCTTCGGTTCAACAGTTCGTGGGTTCGAATCCCACCTTGGGCATGGATGGTTGTAGTGGTTCGGAATCCACTTTAAACCGTAAGTCCCGGTCTAATTAGCCCTCGTGTGCAAAAAATGACCGTTGAGCGACAAACAAACCAAACCAAACCTAGGTGTAGCTGCTACAAATAGTAAGAAATAATGTGGGATGAAACCTCTGGTTCTCTAATAAGCTTTTGTCTCTTAAATAACATAATTAATTGTATATTTTACGAAACAATTAATGCATCTTTTATCACTTGTTTTAAGAATAGGATCATTTACAAGTTTAACTTGTCATTTGCAATTGTATCTTAGAAGTCTTCAAATTTTATTTGAGACGTACTACCTTTTTAAAGTCAAAAGGAGTTCGTCCACGTATTCTGAAAAATCAAATTAATAATTTCGCAATTATATGTAAAGATAGATGTTTCTTAAAATATATATGTATATTATTCATTAATATCTGCAGCGAAATAAAGATCTTCTTGGTGCCTAATTCGATGATTGAATTGAATTGTCTACATACATTCAGTTAATAATTATCACTTGACGAAATTATAGGATTAAACCACAATTCACAAAATGGGTGTGTGGTTGATATAAGAACTAATAAAAAGAATAGCAATTGTGTGTAGGTCTTTATTTTACAATATTTTAATGGCAAAGGTTTACTTATGTGATTTTTCATCTTTTAAATCAAAAGAAATGTTTATTTGCGATAGCATTCAGATATGCTCAATCAAATAAATTTTGATGTCATAGATTTGATTAAATTCTATAGCACTCATGAAAACAAATATAACAATTATATCAGTGTGGAATTAATTATTTGATATGCGGCTTTATCGTTAGAATAAGCTAATTTAAAGTATACCTTATTTAATATACCAAACAAATACAAGTTTCATTACACAATTTCTAATGCACATTTCACAATTTGAACTTTTTTAATTCATTCAGAATTTTATACAAAATACGTTCTTTTGTGGTGAAATTGATTCAGTATTTGACATTTAATATAGCAGTGAATTTAATATTTAAACTGTTCTATTAAGTAATGTTTTTTATTAAATCAACTAGGAAATTTTTCATAAATATCTAAGATATAAATCACATTTTAAAAGTAACTTTCTTAAAAATAGTAATATACAGTCCATAAATGATTTAATTGTTTGTGGTATGGATTTATATATAACTGATATAATATGCATTTAGATATTTCAATTGGAATAAATTTTGTCTTTTGCTCAATATTTTTTTGCAATGAATAAATTATTTTATTCTGTTAGTTTATTGAAAATAAGCGATGAAAAAAAATATTTAAATAAATTGTTAGTTAAATTTCAATTTGATTTTGATACATTTATCATAAGCGTGCGCATCCCATTGAAATTATAATTTCAAATACGGTTAGAATGATTTAAGGAGAGTTCTTAAAAAATGAAATTTTTTCTGTAAGTGTTTCAGCGTTGCACGTTAAACTTGCTGGTTATTAATTTCTGATATGCTTAGCCAACATTAAGTGATATGAGAGTCGATTCAGACGTGAATTATCAATTTTTTTATCACATGCTAGAATATATTCATAATTATTTCTAGCAATTATTTTGAAATATGTAAGTTTTTGTTCATAAATTACATTGTTTTTGATTAAAATAAAATGTATGTTAATTTTCATATGTCGTTTAGAGCTATTTATCTTATAACTTTATAAGACGGAAAAGATTATTCTAAGAAACGACATAAAAATTCAATTTTTAATAAATATATTATCTGTATATTCACAACTTAATGTAACAGCAAAATATAAAATTTATTATTTGCTTGTTTTTAAAAACAATTCTGTGTAAATTATGCGACGAATTTCGTTAAAACTAATGGAAAAATTTTTTAATTATACTTTATCATAGACATGTTTACTTACCAAAATCTTAATCATTTCACTAAAAATATTGTAGTTTTGTTCTATTATTACTCAATAACTTTAAGGATATTTATGTTGATAAATTCAATAACAATGTTATCATTATGAATGCTTTAGATATAATGACTTTAATTTTAACTACAAATGTGGCAAGGTAGTACTTTCGAAGTTCAATAATTCAGGGTTTCGACTTGAGCTTAGTGTATAGACGTTTTTAATGGTTCCGAATTTAACTTAAACTGTTAATCTCGGTCGAATTAGTTTTTCATGCTCAAAAAATAATCATACAACGATTAACGAATGAACTGATTTCTTCCGTTTTCCTACTTTTTTGTCTTATTCTTTATAATAAATAACATTTTTCTTTTCCTAAAATTAAATTCTTTAAAAAATATGCAATTATATTGGTATTGATCATGATTCGGGAAGTTTTCATCAAGAATGTGTAACTAAATTTATAAAATCTTAGTTACGGATTAACATTTACAAAGGAATGAGTGCCGGCGCTGGTAGCCCACTTATCAACATTCTCGCCTTCGGTTCAACAGTTCGTGGGTTCGATTCCCTAATTTTCCTACTTTTCCGTTACTTAATTCCCTGTTAGTGTGTGATGTGTAGAGAAATCATTCATAATATATATTCCGTTTATATATAAATGCCCTAAATGGAGATAGACTTGATCACTTGATGAATGTTTGTTTGTTTTGGCTTGGAATTCACTTTAAACTATGCGTTCCTATTGATTATCCAGCATGTTCAAATATAACCGTTGAATAACAAGCAAAACTAAGCATTTTATAGTTGACTGAAAATTTATTATCACATATAATCATCTAACATTTTCTTAGGAAGCTACCTTTCGTGGGTTCGATTCCAATTTCACGCGGAGAAACTTGTAGTAATTCGGCAGCTACTTTAAACTAATAGCCTCTAATTGTATGAAAAATGACCACTGAGTGAAAAAGATGCTGCTTGGAGAAATTTTAGGATTTTCAGGTAAAATAATTTAGTACTAAAATTTTTACATTGGCAAACTGAGATTTTAATTTTAAGAAAAAGATATGATCCTTTTGTGACAGGTATTAAACATTTTTTTTAATCAAATTCAAAATTTTCCTCTTCTTGAAATCAAGTCATTAATTTAGCTTTAAAGAAAGTTAATTTAGTTTTAAATTATGCATCCATTTATCTCACAATACTGTGGACTGTCTGTAATTTGCAGTTTGTAATAGAGATGAATTATATCAATAACTTATAAAATTTTTGTGCAAAAGAATTATTTTTGATAATTTTGATATATAACCAATATTGTATAATATTTCACTTGAATGAAAAGACTATTTAAATAAAATTTGTGTGAGTAAACTTTTCTCTTTTTTTACCATCTTTTCACGAGGGTTTGTCTTAGTTAGCTGACTTATGTCGCACTTGAATAATTATTTTCTGCATTATCTTTACTTCTTAAATTTCCCTGTATGAATAATGTTCCTTTCGAACTTCTATTGCATTAAATAGAAATGAAACGTGCCATTATATCCACACATTATAATACCGAAATAAGGAGCGCTGAAATGCTTATGAGAAAATATTTATCACATCAATATATCATGGAAGGATATTACAAGCACACTTGGCATATTTTCGTTATATATTACTGTAATCATTTAAATGTTACAATAAGAAGAAGAGAAATGTTTCGGTAACTAACCCTACCTTCTTTTCTTATATATTTTTATTTTTCGTTTTAAACCCAGCGTTAACATAATTCTTCTTAATATCTCTTTGGATTTTAAATTCCACATACCGGCGCTTGAAGGGGGAAAAAAACCTATTTTTCATCGATAGCAGGCAGAATCTGCCAGGTTTCGGGTTACATACTTGCTTCAGACACAAAGAAACTGAAGGCCCACGTGATGAATATGATAGGGAAAACGACCCTGTAGAGGATTGTTGTGCGGATAATTCAAGAAGGAACTTGTTCTATTATGTTTAAGAAGAGTAGAGAGGACCTCTATGAACATTTTTCAGAGGTGGTGGACTATACACTGAATTTTTCAATACACTCCCTCCGATTAAGGAGATTGAGAAACTCTTCCTAAATCTTGGAATTTCGGGTCGTTTTTCATTCAAATGAGTCCCAAAGACGTGATGTCCAAAGGGCGGGCTTCATTTTATTTTACGGGCTTTCTCTTTTTTTATCGCAGAAATTTTCTCCGGGAATTCCTTGCTACGTATGATGATGAAAGCGAGAGCGTATGGCCCTTAGTGAAAAATAACTAAGTGCACGGCTCGTGTAATTTATCTATTTCTTGATTGGTGTTTCGTGAGTTTTTCTTTAGGATTCCATGTAAAATTCAGTTTGCATTTTTGAGAAGAAAGCTTTTTGTGCGTAATCAGTTATGCATCCCGTTCACCCATTTCGATATTTTTAGACAAGAATACTGATTTTTTTTTATGTTTATAATTCTGTCTTTTGTTTCGTAATAAGCAGGACTGAAGAGAGTTTTTATAAACGAACGCTTCATTAAATGAATTTAACATGTGAGGTATTTTTCTTCAGAAAATATTCAAATCTTTCCCAGTAGGTACCTAAGAGTTTATATATTTAATCTGAAATAATTGGGGTGTATTAAAAACCATCACATGAAATTTTCTTAATTATTTTTTTTAAAAAATGCAAAGTTTGTTTTATTTTAAAAATAAAATATAGATTCCTCTTTTCCTTATTCTAAAAAAAATATGACTATCAGTTTTTTTCCTCATCCAATTAAATTTCTTAATGGGCTATTATTAATGCTTAGAGGTGCGTATTATACTAGCACCGAATTTGAAACCACACTATCGGATATCTTTTCGAAAACATGTAAAAATCCACTCCATCTTCTACAATGTTTATAACTAATGGACTATATTCATGTGCCTAGAGGGAGAGAAGAGAAAAAAGTTTCTTAACACACACGCTCCGTTACGCATTCATTCTCAAGACAAGGTCGCAACATCTATCATTGTTAAACAGTGGTTGAGAAATGAAACAAGTATTTCTTAATTTGGGGAGCATAATTTTACCTTGGACATCAGTGAGTTCTAACTTTTACATATAATACTTCATCATTAAGTAGCTCATAATCTTAATATGCATTATCCACTCCATTTATGCCGAAATGGTAGCCTAAGCTCTTACCTTCAGTTCAAATTAGTGGATTTGAAACCCACCTAGGACTTGAATGTTTGTAGTTTTCTCGGAATCCACTTTGAACCATGAGTCGCGGTCTAATTATCATTCGTTTGCAAAAATTGACCGTTGAATGATAAACTAATCAACCACTAAATCATTCATCCTGTAAACGAAAGAAATAAAAATAAATTTTCTCTATCTTTATCATTATTTGGATAGTTATTGAAATAATATGTAAATAGTAAAAATCAAAACCTTCTTACACGAATAGTTTAAGTGTTTCTTTTCAACTAAATATTTTCACTAAAATTGACATAATTCCGTAGATGATAAAGGTAGACTGAAACTAAAAAGCTGAAGCTTTACAATCAGCATCTGTCTTCAGCCACTTGTTTTCCAATTCTTCACCAACAAACTCATCACTTACGAAATTCTTCTAAGATTTTTGAAATATTTTTTTTTTCAAAAAGAGTGATGCTTGAATAGTTTTCTTATTGGACGAATGTTAAAACCACTAATAAGTCATTTAATTTTCATGAATATGATTGTTGGTATATTCATGAAATATTTGAATATGTCTGCAATCATTCATTTATGATTATATCTTATATGTAGTTTAGTCAGTTATAGTCCATGCGCCATACATAACCTTCAGGAAATGATTCTCAACTTAGATTTCCAGAATGTTTATCAATAATTCTCTATGCTTGTTAGTAAAATTGCCGTTAATTAGGCACACTATTTTCCTACATTTTCATTGTTTCTTGATAGCAATTTTTTTCCTGAAGTTGATCGCGTTCTATAATGAAATATTAGCTAATGCAGATGCCGATTGAAAAACTTGAATGTTGTGGTCTCAAAATTCTAGGTAATTAATTCAAACCCAACATATTAATAGATCGTTGTGTATCTCTGCATTCTACTCCACTTATCTAGAAATCCTTCTTGCTGAATCAGGTATGCTGTTTTTTTTTTTTTCCCCGTGACTAGCATAATTACCTTATGTTTTTTACCTCTTATTATGAACAAAAGATTTCATTTTGTTTCGTAAAATATGGAGTGACATTTGTAGAGGAATTTCTTATTTAAATATTTTTTTGTTTCATTTGAGGCCTTGAAATTAATAATTCAAGTATGAATTATCAGCAAGAAAGTATGTTGTCTTACCGTTTATTACAACGTATTACAACAAAGAATAATAAATTTAATTTCTACGCGTTTATATTTTATCATGTATACATATACGGCAATGAGCAGGTGGATAGACTGGCCATGGAAGACTGTTACCAAGATAATCCTTCCTCTTCAACACTTACCTTTTTAGAACATCAGTCTATAGTTAATTCTGAAATTTCGAAAGTGTGGAGGATTCCTCCCTGCCATCACTGCACACGTGGGCAAAGAGCCTGGCTCTTCATTCACCCTGATTTGTGACAGAGCCTCTAGAACCGCAATTTCCAGACTAGCAAGCGGCCACACTAAGGCTCTCACGTATTTCGAAGACAGGAAAAACTTTGAGGTCTGCTCTGAATGTAAAACGGAGCAGGCTTCTCTTAATCACATCTTGGACTGTTTGATACTTTCCAGAAAGGATATATACTCATCCCCCATCTGGTGCTCGATTTCCTTAGGGTCAACGGTCTGATGAACCTTGTCTAACATATGCCTCATACATCTTCCTATACATTTGGAGATATAACATCTTCCTCATACATTTGGAGGATAAGCCAAAACAACATTATCTAATTTATAATGCAGCTGTTGAGTAGTTGACTCAGGATCCTGCCTGCTCTCTTCATATCACGATAGTAACTCTCACCATATGGACTACTTACTCTTATTCTTTCATTGCTTCAGCATGCATGGAAGTTTTAGTAAATTTCTTAAGTTCACCTCACTCCAGTATATTAGTGCGATTTTTATACTGGCACTATATTAGAATAAAAATGAGTGGCAAAATATTATCGAGCAATATAAGTTGAATGAAGGCATGTAATGGTTATTGAATGCTGATACACTTCACAATGTGTTGTTGTTATTATTTATGACACTTTAACAAGCCTAGCTGGCTATGCCGTTGACATTGCGAATTTAAGTCAGTAGGGTGCGTCTTTCTTTTAACCAGAACACCGTAAAGGTGAAAGTATGATTTTGCTCTAAACTCATCCGATAGAGGGCACCACCGGAAGATCCACTTTCTCAGTTTTAATATTCATCTGGAGAGGTAGGAAATTTTCTCCAGACCATTACACCCATGGTAACTGATCAACGAACATTTCAGAATATAAATTGCATAGAGAACTTTAAAGTAAAACTGTTAGGTTACAGGTAAATAAATAGACTTTACATCAACCTAAATTAGACATTATAAAATGATGTCGTATTTAATATCCCTGGTAAATACTTAAAAGTTTAATTACGGGTATTCCATGACTTTCATAAAAAGTTCTGAAGCATTCATGAGGCATTCTTTGAAAACGTAATTGACCATGTTGCAAAATGCGACGCAAAAGTTGCTTAAAACAAAACCATTTACAAAATAGGATGCATTGGTTATATCAGTAAAGTTTTTCCTTTGAGTCATTAATAAGAATGATACAAAATCAGAATTTAATAAATCAGGGTTCAGACCTGTACACTGCTTTATTGAAGAAGTGAATGAAGCCACATCAAAATGTAGCTTGAAGCATTTATTGTGTAATTCGTCATGAAGAAACTTGAGCTTCAGAAAAATTTGGAGAACAAACCCTGAATTGCTTACAGTGATTCAGTAAAACTTTAAATACTGACGTAATTCTCATGAAACATTTTGATTCAAGATATCACCATCTCCTTTCCAGTCGTGAATTTCATCTAACATTACTTAATTAGCTTTTCCATTTGATACATGAAGTGCAAATTCATTCGATGCTCAACAGTGTTTATGTGGGTATTTCTCTTCAACAATACAATCAAAACATCTTTTACGACTTTTTTTTTACATTATGGTCATTTTTTGTTATGTCTTTCATTTTGTATCGCTCAAAAGATATTTTTAATGAGAACATCCCTAACTATCAGTTATTATATGACAGAAGTGCCTGAGATAAATTGAGAAACTTCATTTACCACAACTGTTGCGACTTAACTATAAGCACATTCTTGAATGAATATAAATGGAAATCTAAATGATTTAAAATGGTTCACTTGCATCCTTTATGGTCGAAAATATTTTTACAACATGCGTTGCATCTTGCATTCACCACATAAATGTCTTAAAAATATTAGTGCCACGAATTTTTTTATTTGTCTATTTTAAAACTATTATTTTTTAAAATTATTTTTTTTGATCTGACATTCTTAAAAAATATGTCAGTAGCACCAATCGCCATAAATAATACGACTTTATTCTTACACTTTTTCTCTTATGCAATTTTCTAATGATTCTGAAAAACACGTTAAGAATTGGATATTGTTTTTTCAGTTATAGAAAAGTGACAAATGTATTGTGTAGAAATCATTTTTTTGAACGAAAAGCTTTGACTTTATTTTTGTTTGGTAATTTTTACTTTGCTTATGTAAAAAATTACTCGAGAGTGATTCACACTTATCATATTACATAAGTAATAAATATACGTTTATATATATATATATATATGTTAATTTAATATATATATTAATTTAATATATCTTATAATTGATATCCAACATAATTAAACTAATTTGATGAGAAATTTCTTTAACAAGGTAAAGCCAGACACTGTTTAAAGAGATGGATTATTTTTTAACTTTTTTCATGAGTTGGAAAAAATAATCTTCCTGTTAAGACACGAGCACTTCGTTCGCCAGTGTACTTCTCGAGTACATTTATTAAGATTTTATATATATATATATATATATATATATATATATATATATATATATATATATATATATATATATATATATATATATATATATATATATATGTATATATATATATATATATATATATATATATATATATATATATATATATATATATATATATATAATATGTAGATATATATATATATATAATATGCAGATATAAACAGAGGTTTGCATCCTTTGTTTGAAAGTAAGCAATATAACTTATCAATCCGTATCAAATAATAAATATAAATATGTAGTTTTCTTCTAACTCTTGACACCTTCATGATTTTTTATGTTCTACTTTTGTCAGTTAGAATTAGATACTGCCACAATGAATATGAATGAAGGTACTTTATAATTGTTGAGAAATATATCTTTCGTTCATTATAGTTTTCATTGTGTCTTGAAGGGAAAAATTAGAAAAATAATACCAACCAGTTTTGCTTTACATATGATAATAAATTTATGGTCCTATACGAAATGGTACTGCGCTAACAAATGATAAAGGGCATATTTTCTTTTCTTTGTTTAATTTAAATTAATATACGCCTTTCTTCACTTTTAAAAGATAAAGTAAAATGTAACAAATAAGATGTAAGAAAGTAAAACAAAGAACTAATAAAAGATCTTCCTTCTATTAGCTATTTTAACTTCAATTCTAGAAATATCCTCTGGTATGCTTCCTGTGACTTTTCTAAATACTTTAATAATTATAAATTAAAATACCTCTTTCTCTTTATCCAAATGTTATTCGTTTCTTAGATTCAATATTTTCCTTAAATATAGCTTTTCTGATACATATACTTTTTAAAAGTAAAAACAAATGTGAGTTTCTTTCATTATCAAATGTATTATTTGGAAGAAGTATGTCTTTTTATTATATGATCTGAAAATATCAGTAAAGTTACACATTTTCCTGCATCTACGTTGCTTTGAAACACTTCATTAGGGTTTTAAAAAATTAACTACTGTTTTTCATTCATTAGTTTTTCTATAATTTTAGTTTATGCAAATGAAGAGTTTGCTAAAAACGTAAATATTTGATAGAAATTTCACGCCTAGTAATGCATGTGTCTTGAGGTCAACATTATAAATCATTTAACCTTCATTTCTTATTGTTTGCATTTTATATTTTAGTAAAAACACGGTGGTTGCGGGTCTATAAATGTTAGAATAGACTATAAAAAATAGAATATAATAATATAGTTATTTTATAACTAGTTTTCAAAGATATTTGAGATTTATTTAAAAGTAAGATACTGAAAACTTATTGTTTCATGACATAAAATCCATGTAAATTTTTATTATGCTCAAAATATTGTTTTCCAGTTATTAAATGCGAATATAATGATATACACTATATCTCAAGTAATGAGTAAAAAACAATTAAATTAACATAACTCCATATGTTCCTTGCAAATAAATGTGAAAATAATTTCGCAACAAAATACATTTAAACAAAGTATATTCCGTTTCTAATGACCCAGAAGAACATGAACTATAGAAAATGTAGCCTATATTGTTAGGTCTCGTAGCAATCACCATCAGCATCCAGGACCTTCAGCCAACGTGTCTCCAGTTGTGCAATCCCCTTACAGTAAAACTGTGGTGCATTGGACGTAAAAAAGTTTTTGAGTATCTGGCGCAACTCTACTTCAGTGGTGAAAGATTTTCCACAAAGATAATTGTCCAGTGAATTGAAAAGGTGGTAACCTGATGGTGCAGGGTCAAAGTAGTAAGGAATATAGCACAAAATATCGCTAGCAATTTGCTGAATGCTATTCCTGATGACCGATACGACAACTAATAGTGAACCACTTGACGACCAATCCACCAGACACTAACTTCAACACAAAGGACGAATACCACGGCCTAAATAACCTAAGCCTTGTCCTATCTTCATTCACAGCATTATACCAAAAAGATAAACATAATCATATATTATAATGCGGTAGCTGATAAGCCCACTTTGAAATCGTAAAGCAAACAACAGCGAAAGAGCTCCTTCGACATTCCATTTCTCTTCTCAAATGTGCAAGTTACTATTACTGTATCTGAGCAACGTCATATATTAATATACTAATTTAGTTTTCACTTCATACAATGGCAACGTGAAAATGGGCTTAGCTTTATTGCTTACCTTATATTCGCAAGATTACACAAAGAGTATTTAATGCTAAAAATATGAATTGAGCTTATATTTCATCAGTTATCATTTATTATATTGCGTTGATTATTGCATTTTTGTTTTGTACTCATTTTAGTTCTTTGTTCTAAATTCTGAAAATAAATCTTCTACAGAATTTGAATGAAAGCAAATGCTAGATTGAAATGGATGGATCCATTTTATACGATAACTATCGGGATTATCTGAATCGTAAATGTTACCAATTTAGCATTTTGAGGAATCTCTAATGAAAATGGATGTATATCACGAATACGTAATAATGGACGTGCTATATTTAAACACTTCGCGAAGCTCGTCATCTGTCTATATATTCTGTTATGGAACGAATTTATTAAATCAATAAACTTGCATTAAACTTCGTAATGTGTCATTAGAAATAATGATATCTCACAAAAGAATAAGCAAACAGTTGTATGAAAACCATCTATATAACAATCATCTGTTTGTATTTCATTGGCGTTATTTCACAGAATAATGCACAGTCATTTTATAATTTGAAGCGTTATTTCACAATCACAACTATTGCCTTGAATCACATATTTACAGACCATTGAGGGGTACTCATTCTGTGTAAACAACGATGGATCTGGAGAATCACATGAATTTGATCTAATGCTCTCAATATCACCGAAAGACACAATAACAATCGTCCAGGTTTCATAATTCGAGCAGGGATATTAGTTTGTTGGTGGGCGAACTTATTTCTGCCTGATAAATAATGAGTATTAGTGTAACACTAACACACACACATGAGTTATTTATCGGGAATACAATTCAATCCATGTTTGTCCATATTTAGCACTTGTGAATTTTAATGACATATTTATACATGATAACTATATATATATATATATATATATATATATATATATATATATATATATATATATATATATGTGTGTGTGTGTGTGTGTGTGTGTGTGTGTTATGGTGTAAGACAATGTGAAACATGAAACTCTGCTTTAAATGAAATGGCCAGAGCCGCTCTGTGATTTAAATCCAAAGGAATGAGACATATTTGGAAGTATTTTTCTCTGTTCTGTGCAATCTTTCCAGAACTATAATAACATTAATGCATATCTTCTTCGTCTTTCTTCATAACTTCTTCGTCTTAGTCTCACATCTCTTGAAATGATATTGATCATTTGCTTTCAATTATGAATTATTTCTTTCAAGTATTTCTCATGAGTTTATTTTTATTGAGTTGAGGTTTCAATTATTGCTGTCCTATATCTCCTATAAGAGCTCTAGTGACTAAATAGCTTCTCGCAGCTTCCACAAAGGTCAGCAAAGTGAAGCAACACTTGCCACGTAGCAGCAATTGGTTTGGTGACCATTCTCCCGCGCTGAACTGTTCCGTGGTTTGGAAACGTCTCCTCGTTAATCTGTGACTTCCAAACTTTTCTGCTGGTGCGGCGTTGTATATAGACGAGGGTGCCATACCAGGTGTGAACTCGTCACTTGACTGTGGCTCAAAATTACGAAGGGCGCTTGATGGTAGGGAAGTATTCCAAATCTATTAAGCTTAAGGTACAGTCTGGAGTTCGCTGGTGCCACTGTTTGTATGTGTATCTCCAGTAAATGTAGTTACATATCTTACTATTAAATGTTTCACATAGAGCATTTTCTCCCACAAGCTATGGACATAATTGTTTATTTATAATTAATAAAAGAAAATAACTATTTTAAAGATTAGTTATTTACTTTTGTTGTTTTGCGTGGTATAACCTCATCTTTCATTCTTTGACTTGTGAAAAATGTTTTGCATGTCAATAAATTATTTTCTTTTTATCATTTTATTTCTATTTTTCTGTTTGTTGCTCATATATATATATATATATATATATATATATATATATATATATATATATATATATATATATATATAGGCTTTATAACTATGATTATCAACACTCATGATTCAATCATAGTAGTGAGATACTAATTTGATATTTTTCTATAAATTAATTATATAAAACAATGGTATTTTTAATATATTATATCATCCTTAAAACTGTATACCATAATGTTTCTCGAAAATGTTCTAATCTCCATTAATCCCTTTGAAGGATCATTCGGTTTTTTAACTGCAATGATTTCAATCGATTTTATCAATTATTGATTACTTATTTCAAAATCTTCAATGATAATCTTCAATTTGCAAATGGAAAATTTTTTCAATAAAAATTTTGATTTCATTGAATTCAGATGAATTTTGTCGTGTTTCAATTTAAAAGGAATATAAATTGTTTATGGAGATTTGGCTTTGTTGTGTGTGTGTGTGTGTGTGTGTGTGTGCGTGCGCGCGTGGTGCGTGCGTGTGTGTGTGTGTGTGATGAGAGAGAGAGAGAGAGCAGAGAGAGAGAGAGAGAGAGCAGACAGACAGAGAGAGAGAGAGTGTGTGTGAGTGAGGGAAAGAGTGAGAGAGATTAACTCTCTCTCTTGGTGTTTATTTCTCTCTATTTTAACTTAATGTTACAAGATTTAACGAAATTACACTGCTGGCCAAAAAAATTGCAACACTGAGAAAGAACAGAGATATCACTACAAAATTTATTTTGTAGATAACATGTTGACCAAGAATCAAATGATTAAATTTCTAGACTTTTGTGAAGTGTGGTTCCTGCCAAAATCAGTAGCCAGAGTAGCCGCCATTGTTCGAGATCACCGCTGCTACATGCCTCGGCATGGATTCAAAGAGAATTTGGATATGTTCTTGGGGTACGGTTGACCAAGCAACTTTCAACATTTTGCCAAAGTTGATCTGGTGTGGCATCTGGGGATGTAATCTGGATCAATTGTTGAGCAACCATGGACCACATGTTTTCTATCGGCGGAAGATCCGGAGAGCGTGCCGTCCAGAAAATCAATTCAATTTGACGATTGAGGAAGGACCCTTGGTCAATGCGTACTACGTGTAGTTGCGCATTATCCTGTTGAAATATGACCGTGGGCAAGCCCTGAAGGTAAGGAATGACAACTGGCTCCAACACCTGGGATATGTAACGCTGGCTATTTAAAGTCCCGGCAATGCGTACTAAAGAAGTGCGAGAGTGATATCTAATTCCGCCCCATACCATAATACCCGGTGCAGAACCAGTGTGGCGGTGCATAACGCAGCTGTTCAGTATCCTGTCTCCACGGTATCTCCAGACTCGAATGCGACCATTGTGGTGTTGCAGGCAGAAGCTTGACTCGTTAGTAAAGACAATTTTATGCCATTCTAGCGTCCACATCCTTCTTTCATCGCACCCATTGGTAGCGGAGATATCTGGTTCTGTGTCAATCGTAGACGAAGCAAATGGACGTCTTGTGGAAAGACCACTCTGCTGTAAGTGTTGTCGAATAGTACTCGCAGACACTGGATGATGCGTTGCAGTCTGAATGTGCTGTGCTGTGATTCATGATGTGACTAAGCGATCCATCATGGCCATGCGCACAATTTGTTTGTCCTCACATGAAGTGGAGCACTTAGATGGATGCGATCGTACACATCGGTCCGTCGTACCCTCGTGCATCCAACAATCATATATCCGCTTTATAATTGTTTGGTTTCATCCAACACATTTACTCAATTCCCAGAAAGGTAAACCAAAATCTCAGTAGATCACTATCCTTACTCTGTCGAACTAGGGTACTTTATCAATCAAAAAATAATTGCTGTTTTCTACGAGGCATATATAATTGATCTCTTTTTTTTATAAGAACTATGAAAAACACAATTGCCGAACTTGAAATCGTCGATATCTCTAAGCCTTAAGTACCGCTTTGAAATGGCGCCACTGGCGCGCTTGATGTGCATCTGAGCTGAAATTCTAATCATTTGCATATCTCACTTCCGCTGATGCATATTGGGAATTTCATGTTATTTGCATGCTTCCTTTAGGATGTTGCATTTACGGTGGCTAGCAATATACTACAGAATGCTTTTTTAAAATATATTTTTCGTAGTTAGTAAATATATTATGCTATTTGTTGCAGGTTGGCATTACATATACCTAATAAAGTCAAAAATTATTAGTTCAACACTCATATTTCTTTTTATCAGTAGAACTCTCACCCTCTACTAAATATTCTTCAATCTTTGATCTCAAATACATCATTTCGCATTTCATATTCGTAAGTAATTTGGTGGACTGGTTAGTAATAAGTGTGTAGCGCCCTAAGAAGCACACAATTTAATTAGTAGAATTGCTTACAAACTGCACACGCATTATTATAATTTGTTCGTCAAATGCTTAATATGGCAATTTAATGTTCAGTTGTCAGGGTTAGTCATTTTATTTAAATGAAAATTACAGAGTAAATGAATCTTATTTTAATATGAAGCTTCCAAACATTCTATTCTTTTTAACTTTTTTTAACATTAAATTGACAAATTTATATAATCATTTTATTTTTGTACCAGTGAATTTTATTATTAGTCTTAAAAAATTAATGTATCTCTTGATTTCCTTTTGTTTTCCTAATTGATATAGAATGTGTAATTTTAAATGTTTTTTAGAAAATTTAAACAAATCTTTGGAAACATTTTCCCATAATGATATTTATCTATAAAGATAGATTAAGACATAAACTCAATGCGATAAAATGCAATACGAGTCCAAACAGAAATATTTTGAATTATAATAACTAGCGTTGTTTTTGTCTCTTTCTGCTGCCGAACTTGCTTTTGCAAGCAGAATAGCTAATGAAGTTTTCTGTCGTTAAGGGTGATGAACGTTCAACACCTTGGTTTTATCTATTGGTCTCATCGTCATTTGACCATTTGGTATCAGTACTCAAACTCATTTTCACTGGATGAGCTCTGCTTTTTTTAGAGCGACTTTAATTTCTGTATTTAGATTAGTCGCAATTTTCTTCTGTCAAAGTTGCTGAGGTCAATAGTCTTTATACCATGATACGCACAATAGTAAAAATTATCTTTCAAATTTTTGGCGCTAAGATATCTTTCCTTTTGGATACGTCCAATGTTTTCAACTTAATTTTGTTAAGTACTTTCTACTTTTATGTAACATAACTATTAAGACTTACATTAAAAATATTTTTAAGACAGTGATCTGATTTCAATTGAAGTTTTCATACTTTTTAAGATTGCATAGTAAAATTTGAGTTAATGGTAACATGCTGATCTAATTATAAATGTGTTATTTATTCGAAAAAGGATATTTTAAATGTTATCTGCATACATTAATCATTTATTGGTTTTGTAAGACAGAAAATTATTCGTTATTGATTCATAAGAACAATTATCTTCTTTTTTATCAAAAAATATGGATTGAATAATGCATTTATATTTCAACAAAATTATGTTTTTGTACCTTTGATTTTAAACCTTTAGTTGCTCAAATAAATGTTATGCTAAAAACATAGTTTACTTCATTCATTAATTTTGATATTTTATGTATTTCAGGTGAGTTCAAGTGTGTATGCAGTGGTATCTTACATTTTGTTGATTTTCCCAAATAATAAAGAAAGGATGTAACATTCATATAAGTATGCAAATTGTTGTTGATTTTCTTAGTATATGAACTTGTTTAAACGGTAATACTTTTTAGTAAGAAATGGACAGATTTTATTTCAAATATCTCTGACTTTTCTTCCATCCATTGCTTTGGTGACATTCTTCTTGGATACCGTAAATAATTATCTCATTAATCATTTGCACCACATTGGTGTATAGGAGAGCAGTTGTGCATTTTGTGCAATCAACTTTTGAAATGGACGGAAATCATTTGCTAATATCTTTCCTTCCATTACAGGAAAGGAAACTGCAGTCAATATTGGCTGAGTACAGACTTGATGTAATTTACTTACATCAAATCTATACTCAGCCAATGAGACTCTCTGTACTCAGCCATACAGAGTTAATGCAAAACTTTAATTCTTGTATAATAATTATGAACAGCAATTATTATACAAGAACTAAAGTTTAAATTACAATGCAATCAAATGTCTCTTCACCCTCTAGTTTTGATAGAATTATTGTTATCCTGTTTTGTCCTTTTGTAATTTAATTTATACGCATTCAATAATTGTATTTTTACGTTCCAGTCTCATTCATCTTTGTTACTGTGGTTATTGTATGTATAATTAAATATTTTTGCTATAAAAGTTACATGTTTCCTTCTTGACATTATGCCAGTTTGTCAAAAAAAATAGATTTAAGTTCTATAAGCAATAAGAAATTTCTTTATGAGGGAATGAGGCATGCAAGACAAATTGTTGCAGAGTTCTCAGCATTTTATTATTGTGAATTAATTTGACAAGTAAATGTGTTATCTCATTACTTAAAACTATTTATACACCTTATATTCTTATCAAAGCATACTAGGCTGTCGTTGTCAAAGTAGTATGGTGTCATCGAATCTCATTATTGCAATTTTCAGCTAAATACTTTAGACTGACACATCTTAATTTACCATTCGATCTCTATTACTATTGTTTAAGAAATAATTTTTTTAACACAACAGAATCGTATTATAATACAAGGAAGAATATTTTATGATCCAGAAACTTTGAACGAATTTGAAAGGACGTTGACGTTAATATTTGGACATTATAACTATAAAATAGTGTTTTAAGTTTGATATTTTTTACTGATATCTGTAAAAGAAACCACTCTCAAGAAACATTTATAATTTATGCAAGAATTATTTTTCGCTGGTTGTATCCTTCTCGACATGTTTGACAAGGTGTTAGGAAACAATGGATATATGAGATACTAATCCGTTAATATTTAGTTTGCATTGTTACATTTCCTTTTGTTTTATCCAGCATTATTGATAATAATGGTCAAAATATATAAAAGATTGGCGATTATCTTCCACTTGAAACAAATCAACTCTCTATGAAAACCAAATAATTGAAACTCATGCCAACTTCCTCTGAGTTTCATCAACTATTTCATTTGTGCAATAACATCTTGTTTAAAGAAAGTCTCTCTCTCTCTCTCTGTGTGTGTGTGTGTGTGTGTGAGTGTGTGAGTGAGTGAGTGAGTGAGTAAGTGAGTGAGTGAGTGAGTGAGTGAGTGAGATGATGATGATGATGAATCATTTTAAATTTAAGATCTTGATATTCTTGCGGAAATGTGTTTTACTAATGGACAGGATATCGTAGCGTTATTTTTACATATTTTTCTTATAAATATGAAGCAATTTTCTTGGAATGTTTAACTTCGTTTCTCTGATTTGCAGCAAATAGTGTGAATTTCCATTGCTTTTAACTCCTGTTTCTATTATCTTCACATTCTTAACTCTGCTTACCATTGAAATTAAAGAAGTTGATTAAACTACTCGTGTTGGAAGTTGAAATATTGGGAAAATTAAACATGTTTACTGATAATCAATTTGGAGATTTTTTAGGTTATTGAAAACATTTCCCCCTGAACAAGATTTTTTGTACGTAACGGAATAGTATCCTGCGGCGACAACAACAATACTGACTCCAAAGGCTTGACATATTTAGCGACTTAATGCAACCTCTGATAAGGCCACTTTGAGATCGTTAAGCAAACAACGCAGAACGACCTCTTCCGACATGGGCATTTCTCTTCGCTACTGTAGGGGTTACGATTGATGAATGGGCTCGGTGGATCTGCTCTTATAGAGACTGATATTCCTACTCTCGTCTGACCGATATCTCAACCACGTCATACACTAATTTGCATACTTATTCTCACTTCATTCTCTGGCAATGTGAAAACGTCAAGAACTTTCTTTTGTTTACCTTATATATTTAATTCTTTCTCGAACTTGATTTGTAAAGCCTCGATTGACTTGAATTTCTGTGAAAACATGTTTCCTGCTATTTATTTTGTAATGTTTTCCAATTTGGCATGTTTCTCACAAAAGAAGTTCTATGAAATCTGATACCATTCACTTATTTATTAATTATCCAGCATAATATATAACGTAAAGCTTAAGTTTGTTGTTTGCATTCATTTTGGATAATGAAATTTTATTCTGAGTGATATACAGCTGTATAAGTGCATTTTTATATCAATTCCGAACAAATCTCTTTCATTATAATGACATCCGAAATATCATTTGATATTAGTATTTAGTTTACAAACAAGCATAGAAATATTTTTCAAACAGCACACCACTATGAAGGTATTAATCTACTTTCTATAGATCATATTTGAAATTGATATTTCGTAGATCAATATTTAATTTTAAAAATTTCTTGTGTATGTGTGTGCGTGCGTGCGTGCACGCAAGAACTCTTCAATAGGACTAAAACCTGTACTTGAATTTACTTGCATCCTACTTGATAGGTATATTTCTATAATTATGGTACAATTCAGAAAGTGCGCTAAATTTCTAAGGATAAATATTCTTCTAAGTTTATTCTCCTAAGATTGATTTTAAAAATAAAATATTAATGACTTTAGAAGAAATCCAACTCTTATTCAACAGTGGAAAATATATTTAACAGAAAATATCTTTCAATTAGATACTTTATCTTTGGGAAGAGCCGCCCGCCCTGTCTAGTGGTCAGAGTGCCTCACTGCTGAGATAGGAAAGTGCTAAGTTCGAATCCTGGATCAGGCATGGATGTACTTTCTGTCTGTGTCCTATCATCGTATAAATGGGTTGTGAATGGTTGCCTACTCGTATAAACGGGTACCTGTTGCATGTGTATACTGAGAAAGTCGGACTCCACACTAAAATATGGTTCTTGTGTAGTGCATAATATTAACTGGGCATAATATAATACTGGGTTCAGTTGAAAAAGTGGAGCAGTGCACCCCATAATGCCAACTTATCTGGTACAAGATAATAACAACTTTGGGAAGAAGAAGACAACTGAATACGGAAAACGTTCAGCTGTTTCTGTGTTTTCTATGTGTTAAAGATAGCCTTTTGAGACCCACGAAAATTGAATGCATAAATGGAAATGTTTTTACCATAAGTCTATATTCATTTGCAATTATGATTTCTTTTTCTTTCAGTACGCAAATAGTTAATACTAATTCATCTAGGATTATTGTGTACATTTCACACAATAAATCATAATTCCTGTTTATTTTCAATTTCCTCCTAGAAAATTAAGTAGACAGTTTAGTCCACGAAGATCCAATGAAGTCATGTGCAAGCATCTAATTGATATCATATCTTAATATAAAGAATGGCAAAATATTGTTCTTAATATTATACTTGAAATTTACCTATTTTCTACAGATAAAGTATTTGTCATACTTGTGAAGACGAAAAGTAAATTTTTTTCCAAAATAATCCTTGTTAGTTATAAAATGCTTTAAATTCCCATGGTTAGAGAAATGTTGCTTCTGCTATATACTACTATTTAAATTCCGTAAGCAAGTTTGAAATCCTTGAGAATCTGTTTTATTTTTGTTATGAATCTCATTGAGCCCCTGTTATTGTGATATCCAATGATAAAACTGTCTAATAACTAGTTATCCTCTACAATTTCTTTTTGTATACTAAACCTCTTTCGACAACTGACAATTGTTGCTTATAGGAGATATCGAACCATTTTAACCATGTGCTTATAACGATTCGAAATATAGTGTTTATAATGATTGTTGTGGCACCAGCAAACTTCCTTGTATCTAACCAGAGAGGGATATATCTAGTCAGATTTTTCGTTTCTCGACTCATTTATACAAAAGATAATTGAGAAGGTATCCATTAAGATGCATCGCTAGGACACCGGGATTCAATATGCAGTTCTAATCACAAATAAATGTATAATTATACGTAAAAAGGAATTTTATTTCCCTTCACACGTATTCCTTTATAATTGTATATATATATATATATATATATATATATATATATATATATATATATATATATATATATATATATATATATATATATATACTAAGCCCGGTGTTTTAGTCGCAGCGTTTCACGCTCCCATGACACAGGTCCGAGGTTCGATCCTCGGGCTGGGCAAGGTTGACTCAGCCTTTCACCCCTTCAGCGGGTCGATTAACTGAGTACCAAGCAATTCTTGGGAACTAAACTCTGGGGTTCTTACGTTAGGCTGACCACTTATCTGGGACATGCTTCGCACCCCAGGGCCCTTGGTCATGAAAACAGTTATGGGCACTGTAGGCCTTGGCCCACAGTGGCTGTCGTGCCATGGAGTTTAGTATATATGTATATATGTATATATATATATATATATATATATATATATATATATATATATATAATATGTATATATATATATAGCCAGAGAGATATATCTATAGAGACCCAAGACTGCCATTTAGATTGAAGCAATTGGGTGGAATACTTCATAATTTAATAAATAGTCAAGAAGAACAACTCCTAATATACTTAACTTACCACCTATCATTTCATTTGGAGGACACTGCGATTATTATGCTTTTGGGAACATTATGTATCTTTGGTTTTTAAACCTTTACATGTTTTGATGATGGCATATATATAAATGTTAACGGTAACCACTAATTTTGAGTTCACACAACAATTTCTTCTGTAATTTATTCGATTTCATATTTTTGTTTTAAGATATATTATATTCGACCAATTTTTTGTATTTTATCATTTACCTTCTCTTGATCTTAACTGCAGAGAATATGATATTGTTGTGCAGACATTTAATTGCTATTTTCCTTTGATTCATCATTATTTTTCATCGTTTCAGAATTCGTACATCGCGTGCATTTTAATCTCCCTTTTTATTCATCATTAATCGTCTTAGAATCCATGTATTGCGTACATTTTGTATATCCATTGATCAAATATTTTTAAATTTTATTGTATTTATTTGATGTACTTTCAGTTCAAAGTAACTAGTAATGAGAGTTTTAATTATATTTTAAACTAAATGAAAATTTTAAATATATTTGAAACTTAATGAGTTTCATAATTATATTTAAATTTTCATTTAAAATTTTCTAAACATGGTTTTAAAATCGAAGTAGACAATGCATGACGTTTTTGGAACAAGTATTTTTGGCAATATCTGCCACCATTACATTTGAGAAATTCAAATTTCAAGATGTTTTTTACTGAGTGCGTATATTGTGGCCATTAAAGTTTTATCATACAATTAAAACCTAAACTGAATTGATTATCAACTTTTCAAGGTTAAGGAAGGTTTAATTTTCAAAAATTGAATATAAATAAATAAAGCTTAATCTATTAACCAACTTTTTTAAAATGTGGTATTTTATGTCGTAGGTATAATAATAAATATATCCTAATTTTTTGTTGGGAAAGCAGTATGATTTATGTGATCTAGATATTGAGGAATATTTCATTTTAAAAGATTCCCTCTTTACCTTGCGTTAATTTATCATTCAGATTTTCAAAGTAAAATAATTACTCACAAGTCCAAATCTTTCATCCTAAAAAAAAGTTTTCTTATCATAAAAAATCCATTAGTTAACAGCTTACATTTTTTCTTCTTACGAGTGCAACAACCTCTTTGCTTTTAAGACACTCCTTTACCTTTTCAACCATAAAAAATATTCTTCACCCCCTACTGACACTGTACAGATGGAGAAAAGTAAGACAACTCGAGTACCTTTTCCTCTCTTAGTTGAACAGCGCAACTCAGGGGAGGGGGTAGGCCTGAACTTTTTTACCCTTAAACTATTCTACTCACGGTGAACTATTTCTTTTGTCTGGGCATCATCCCTTGCGCGTGGCACCACCGATCTACTGCTTGTCCCCCTTTTCCAGCTCCTTTTTCTAAATCAGGGTAGGGGGTACTTACCACTTTATACCGTTAGGTAACCCCGATGAATCGTCTTTTTTTATCCCTACCCGGTTTTTATAGGTAATTTTTTATAGTATTTCACACCCGTGGATTTTTTTAAATAATATATCATACCTTAAGGAAAGTAAAAAAAAAATTTAAGAAGGCAAATAGAATAGAGGGGCAAATTCTTGCCCCAACAGCCCACAACCGATGGGTTATTTTCGGTCGTTGCCCCAACGTATAGTTGGCAAAGAGGTATCTTAACCTGGGTCACATAAAAAAAAGTATTTTTTATGCATATGGATCGAATCTTGTATAGCCCATTTTTGAAGTTAGACTTGGTATTTTTTTTTAACTCCCCCTCCACAGACGTGGTTGTATTTTCGTTTTTTTTTCTTTATTATCTTTCGTATCTAAACTAGGTCTGTGGAAACATCTGGCTTTTAGGTTGTTGCTTCGGATTTACAATCCTGCGGTCTGATATATACCGAATAATCTGTGATAACCTACATCTCAGTCTTTTTGTATTTCCAATCTGTGTATTGCCGCTTTCAATTTTCACTTCAATTGTAGCGGAAACTGGACATATGCTTTATTTCTTGAGTAATAGCTTTTAAACTATTTTTTTCTTTCCTGGCTTTTTCTAGGTGAAAAGAAAATTTTTTATAATTATAGATATTTATTGTTAAGCACATAATAAGTAAGCAATGAGTAAAATGCTTCCTATTCTTATTAATTTGGAAACATTGTTCATCTATGTATGTTTATACATACACTAGTAAAAGAAGTTTTTATTGAAGATTTATGTTTGTAATTGTGTTAAAGTAATCTAAAATATTTATTCCAATTAACTGTATTAATCTATGTATGATGCTTTTTTCTTAAGTTTCAGTTCAGGAAGCAATCATTAATTTCAAAATGTCAATTCCTTAGTCTTTTCATTGCTAAAGCAAAACCTTTCAAGAAAAAAGCATAAAACTAACGTAGTTTGCCAAATTATGTTCTGTGTCTGCACCTGGTAAAACATGTTATCACCAGTGTTTCGTGCTAGAAGTTATTTCAAGTATGGACTGAATAGGTGCATGTGACTACTTACACAATACAGGAAAAACAATATCAATGCTTTATGTGAGATTGTTCCCAGTGTGCCCATGATGCTTGTGTAACATTTGTGAGCATTCAGCTTTATCACTCAAAACAGTCATGGATCATAAAAACGATTGTTTTTATATTCCATGGTTAACCACGTACAACAATATAGATTGAAGCTCAGTGGTTTAGTGGTAGCGTTTCACGATCCCAAGGGACAAGTCTGAGATTCCATCCTCGTGCTGGACAATGTCGACTCAGTCTTCTTCCATTCAACAGGTCAATAAAGTACGTGCCAAGCATGCTTGGAAACTAAACACTGGGAGTTTCGCGTTAGGCTGACCATCAAATCGGGACATATGCTTCGCGCCCCATTCGATCAGAAACACAGAGATGGGCACTGTTGGTCTTGGCCTACATGGGCTGTCGTGTCACAGAGTTAGTTCAGTTAAAATCTGAAAAGACCTAGGAATGAACACCAGTTCTCAAAAAAAATTGTTCCTATATTCATTTTGTAGCCATTTATAGCTTCATAGATTAATTGTAGGAAGTTTTCCTAGAGTTTTAAAAAAGTCTTGAAATGAGCATAGTTCTCACGAGGAATTACATAAGTGTTCCATGATTAATCACGTATACAAAATGTAGAAAATGTATGGAACATTTCTAAAAGTCTTACAAACACCTGGAAATGAATGACTTTACGAGGTATCGCTTATATGTTCCATGTTTCGCTATACTGAATTACGTAGACTGCATATGGAACATTTTCTTGAAATTTCAAAAAGGCTTGGAAATGAACACCAGTGTTCATAAGAGTGATTGTTCATGCATTTCATGATCGTCACGTAAGACTCATAGACTACATGCGGAACATTTCTTGAAGTTAAAAAAGTCCTGGTGATGATAAGCACCAGCATCTCCGAGGGAATTGTTCATATGTAGTCATAATAATCTACCCTGACCAGGGCAGTTTATGCATGGATACAATTATAGCTTATAAGGTAGTTTTCTATAGGGAGATTTGACAAGTCTTGAGGTCCATAAATGAACCATTAATGCCTTACGAGAAATGCTCATTTTTTCCTTGAATTGCCTCATGTGTAGGCCGCACGACCATCCTTGAAAAACATTGGCTAAACGTCTTGGTAGCTTCTGAAAATGAAACTGCTTTTGATAGTAACTTTACTAAGCTATTTTACACAAAATAAATTGTATCATATATCGTAAACGTATTACAGAAGCAAATGGCGCAGTTAATGTTAGTTTCATCAACATATATTAATATTAAAGAAATTTTACAAATATTGAAAATATTGTTGTTGTTGTTGTTGCTTATCCTCCATGTCTGACGGAGTCAGACTAGATCCACGAGTTCGTTGACTGTAAGGAAGTCGAAGACTAAAAGAGGATTGCTAAAGAGATCCTCTCTAGAGAGACCCATGCAATCCAAAAGATGCTCAGGAGAAGCCTGATGATTTTGGCACTTGGTGCAGGTGACGAAAGTTTTCCTGCCCTCGTTGAAAGTGAGGCACTTAATATGACCGCTAGCAAGTCTTGAGAGAACAGTCCGGGTACGTCTGTCACACGGGAGGTCAAGGGACAAACCCGGTTTTGATCCCTTGTACCAATTATGGGTGGGGGGTGTTTTCCACTCCTCCGAGATTTTTGATTTTTCCCGGGAGTATAACTCCAGAAAAGTAAGTGTGGAAGAGGGAGTATTTGAAATCCTGCAACCCTCCTTAGCAAGATTATCGGCCATTTCATTCCCGTGGAGATTCACATGTGAAGGTATCCATTGCAAGTGAACATCATGATTAAGTGAAATGAGTTTTAATTTAATCAACGAAGTCATTGGAGAGGGAATGTGCAGCTTCTGTTAGACCAAGGCTCCTTCGCCTACTGTTATTTAGCTGGGCATAATGGAATGGCCTTCACGCCTTGGGTGGCCCTACCAGGAGTAAACTCCCGACATACTTCGCCCATTCCGCCCAGGGTCACCCTCCCGCCACGATGAGGCAAACAGTAGGACTTGGGAGGGTAATATTGTGAAATGAAATAATAAAGAAGTACATTTTTTAACCTCACATTTTATACCATACAAAATATTGTGATATATCAGTCGTAAAGTATATATGTATTATCATACATACTTCAAACTACAGGTTATAGTCTGATTATTCCTCGAGAGGAAAATGATTGTTGACGACAACCAACCCAAGTAATTATGACATTATTCATTGTGAGTGTAAGAGAGGTTGCTATTGAAAATGAAATTATTATTTGAGTTTTGTTTCTTGATAGAGGCGTTTTAGTTCTACGGCTATTAGTTTTATCATAGAAAATATATGGGAAGAAGAAATTATATTTTAGTAGTATTTTCGAATCTTTCATCGTTGTGATTGAATCAGCACGTCTAATTATTTTGCTATTTCCTTACGGCGTACTTATTCTAATTTAGTTTAGTATCGCAAATTTTTAATGCAAAAGTTGAAATTTCATCATTAAAATATAGTAATTTAATATTTCAAATACACTTCAATTTATTCAGCAAGTTTTAATTTGACAACACTGTCATTTTCTGTCGATTCATGCACATTTTCTATTTAAAATGTGGTTGGTCGTATTTTCCTCAAATCTACATTCAGTGTTGGTTGGTTCTTTTGGTGAGAAATTATGATAACGATAAAATAAATGCTTAAGTTGAGAAGATTGTTTAAATTAGATTTTGAATCCGTTGTGTCTAAAACATAATTTAATGTTCTTTTTGTGTTATACGTTTTAAAGGTTTGTTTCAATACTTGGAACAAGTTAGTGTTTTACGGTGGAAACACTATTTTGACGTCAGAATCTGTTCCTCTAATCTATAGGGGACATCAAACATGACGGTTTTTTATTTACAATGTTTGTGAACTAGGAATAGAGTTATAAATTATTATGGTTTATATTTTATGTATGCACCTCCATGTAAAGCTACTACGTATTTGATTTGTCATATTTGACGATAGAAACTCTTTTGACGTCGAAATTGCCCAAATCTTGTGGGTGACAGGAAGCAAGACAATTTTCTTTAATTTTATTATTCAATTAGGAATAGTTATATTAATTAGTAATTTAAAAATTTAGTGTGCAATTATTGTGTATTACTTACCATTCTTATTTTAAGTTAATTTAGTTTTTAAATATGTTAAGCAAAAATTCTATTATAGACACAGTGTTGTAGAAATAGAATGTACTACAGAGGTTTTAGAAGTTTTATTTTCTCGTTAAAGGTTAAAGCGGGTTATATTAGGATTTCTTGTACTTTATTTGCTGTGTTAGAGCGAAACTGCCTTATAGGGTTATGTTTTTTATAATTAATTACTAAGCAATGATGACATAGTTTTTGGTACATCATACAACTTGTTGTTTTTCCATCTTTCTGTAGTCTTCACTTCAAACTACCTAAGTTCGATTAGAATGGTTCACTTCAGGTACAGATTTAAGCAGTGATTTGGTGTCCATTTTAAGATGTAAATTCTATTGTCACAATAAGGTTGTTTCTTAATTCCAGTCTGTATGGAAAAAAAAAACAACCGTAGAGCGACTATTAAACGAAATAAATCTGTTGTTTATCAAATAATATTTGGCAAACGAATTATAAGAGCTGTGGATTGGGATTTGGAACAATAGAATGTGTCTCATAAAGCAGAATACCCAGATAATATCGAAATATTTGACTCCATGATCTCGAAATATATATGCTTTAATCATCTTACTTTTGACAAAAAGAAGTTAAAGAAAGACATTTTAGAAAAAGCACCCAAGTTTCCTTATATCTTCACTTCAGTTTGTCAAATTCAAATCTTTTTATATGATTTTCATCCATTGGTATTAGTTTTGGTTTGTCGTTGTGTACCATTATTTATTGGATTTAATGCATACCTATGGTTTGTAGTGGCAGAAACTCATTAATGTATTCAGTTTACATATCTTAAAAACAAAAAAATCCGTAAAACTAAAGTAATCTGATTTCAGTTAAGAATGTACTAAATGTCTGTACGTAACACCAGTCTAATGTATTCTGTATAAGATATTTCCATTTATCATTAGTACACGTATCAATGATTATTATGCCATGAATCTTACCATACATAATTCTGTCATATGCGAACAAAGTCAATGTCTTATGTTATTTGACGCATATCTTTTCTTATGTGCTTTCTCTTATATAATATATTTAAAACTTTTATAATGTTAGGAAACTAATATAAATTCTCATAAAAGTTTTCAACAATTGCTTTAATTATTGGTTTCTTGATTTGCGATGCTTTCCAAGAGGGATGCAACTGAAAGCGGAATGCAAACTTTCTGATCATTTAACATTTTATAATATTTGCAGTAGTTCAGGGTTCAATTTAAATTGTTAAAAATTTAGTGTGCGAAAAGGTGACCCTAAAATTGAAAAACAAAGAAGCCTCTTAAGTTGATTGTTCATATTTTAGGGATTTTGGAAGATCATAAAATATTTTCAAAGTATTTCGCCAAGATTTATATTTCTTGGGAATAATGTCAACAGACTTAAATGAATGTAGTTTTGAATATCTAAATGAGGGAATAAAAGATTTTGCTTAGAAGAACCGAGGAGACTAATTATTTAATAATTTTTTATTATAGTTTATATAAGTCACATTTCAGTTTTTCATGAGAAATTATCATTACTTCTCAGACAGTTATTAAAAATAAATATTTTTTCTACATTATGTCAAACTGCTGTCACATCTTCTATAATTTTATATCAAAGTTACGTCATGAAAGTATTTTAAACCAAGAATTGTAAATCAGCAAAATCATTGAACACACACACATTTCGTTTATTCTTTTCATATATCTTATTTTTTCTTAAAACTTTATAAATAAGAAATTATTCTTTTGGTTGGAAACTGATTAAATTAGAGCTCTGAATAATTATGTTCAACAGTACGAGTTCAGTTCCCGCAAACTACTTGTGGAAATCGGTGGGGATGTTTCTAATGATTAATACACAAATAAACTGAATACATTTCAAACTATAGATACCGTTCTAATTATTCTTGTATGCAAAAAGTAATCATAGAAATATGCAAGACAAACAAAATTATTACTGATTCTTAATATTCGTGAATAATTTTGAATTCTAACCAGGAAATTCTGTCTCAATTCATAATAGAATTATTCTTGTGGAAAATATTAAAAAGATTTGACATTTTAGAAACTTTCAGAGTTTTAAAACTTTCCAGAATTCATATTCGCAAAATGTTAGGATGAATAAATTGTGAATGCTTCTTACATATTATTCATTTAAATTTCAAACTTGAAATTAAAAAGGCAAATTTTTTTGAGTTTGATTATTTTCTATGATTTAAGAATCAATTTAAAAAATTTTAAAATCGAATTTATTATTGCCCGTTTATTATTTTATTCTTATTGTCTCTCTGGGGATTTAAAAGATTAAAGATGGGAGAGAGATTTAAAACATATTCGATAATCTTTGAGGATATAAAGATAATTAAGAACTTAATCTAATTTTAGAAATCACAACATATTTTTAAATCTATTTCTCTTTACATAAAATTTTGACAAGGTATCTTAAATTTTTCCTGGTGTGTTACAAACTAGTAATTAAGTAATTAAAGTTCAAACTATATTTTATATCCGATTAAATTCATTTTAACTACTGTAAGACAATAAACATCCTCTACTATTAATTAATTAGAGTTAACTCTGAAATAAAAAACAGCCAAGCTACTTTTTTCGTGGATCAATTTAAATTTTTCTGTATATTAACGAGAAATATATTAAAATTTTTAAAAATATATTATGTTAAGAAAAATAATGTATTTACTAAATTGTATTATACTAATTATCTCTGTGTGTAGAATAATTTGAATATTGGTGCCAAATCCAATAAGGATTTAGCATCTTATCAAAATGTAAAGTCTAGTTTCGTTAAAAAGATAGTCTTATGTGTTTCAATTTCATACATGAGAACAAATGTTTTATTATGAATATTAGGGTGAATCACACTAAGAATAAATTTACAGATGAGGTTATAGGATTATTTCCCATAATTTATAGGTGCCAATTTTAACTTCCGTATTATTGTCACTTTTTGTTTAATTTGTCGCCCTAGTCATTTTTTGTACACCAGTACTAATTCAACCAGAACTGATAATTTAGAACGTGTTCCAGATCACACACACACTATAAGTATCCATGTCTAATTTTATTTATTGCTCAGAGGTCATTTTCTGCACACGAGCATTAATTAGACCAGGACTTACTGCTCAAATTGAATTCCAAACCATTACAAACATCCAAACCCTAAGTGGGATTCGAACCCACGAATTGTTGAACCAAAACCACTAACTCTCGGCTATCCGTGTCTAAAGTGAAATCTTTCTAATTGCTGAAACAAAGGGAGAATGGTTATCATTCAGTTACCAGTTTGGTGAAATTAAAAATGAAAGATTTATAGTGGCATGCAAAATGTGATATGAAAATAGGTCTTCATTATTTAAACTCTTGTAAAAACGTCGATAAAATAAGCATTCAATTTTTAAAAAATAATTTGAATTTTTTGTTTATGTTCCCTTTTATTATTTTTCATTATTTGTATTGTAATTTTTGTTCGTTGTTTTTAAAGTTTTAGAATAAATTACATTGTCTAGCCAAATTTTTATTTTTGTTTTTTGGCCCAATTTCAAAATATTTTACCCATAACATTTTCTTTTTGTGAGATAATCCCAATATGTTTCATATTTAATTAGAAACATTTACTTTAAAAATATCCACTTTAGTTCATAAAAAAGTCGGACAAAGTGAAATATTACAAAGAAAAGAAAATTTCAATCTGCATAAATTTCATTTTCCTTTCACTTTTTATTCAACTTTCTTGGGTTATTCTCTCTCTACAATGCTTAAATTTTTGGTTATTTAGGAAAATGCCTTTTGTTCGTTAAAATCAATCGTCGAAAAATGCAAAAGCAGTTTTTAATGACAAACTTCGAAGGCTTTAATGAAGACATTCTCCGAGTGAAACTTTGCATTGCGGAGCTTTTACCAATGCCTTCTCCGAAAAGCCAATTTATTGTAATCTTCGAAGCATGTCTTTTAACTCGCTCAAAGTTGATTAAAGTTCCTCCCGTTTTTAAAGAGAAATTCTTTGAGAAAAAGCTATAATTCTTTTTTTCTTCTCATTTTCCTCTGACGTTTATTCAGAGAGGACGCCTTCAAATTAAACCTTCGCCATCCCCATCCCACCCCCGCTGTCGAGAAGACGATTGGGTGTCGTATACCTTAACTAACTCCTTTATTTCTCGTCTGCTAAGGAAGGAAAAAAAAAAACTTGAGAAAACTAAAGAAATGGAAAGAAAAAGTTTTTAACGGGAGCCAAGATTTTTTTTTTTGATTTAGCTTTTTTTTCTCTCCTGCCAAAAAAGTTTTTAACCTCTCCCTCGGTGGTGGTTCATTTAATTTGAAAATGCAGCATTGGAGAAAGCCAATTACTGTTGGTACACACATACACACAAAAAAGGAGATGAAAGACTTGGGGGAGGGGGAGGAGAAAAATCGCATAATAAAGTTTGAAGACAAGAAGAAAGTCAAAAAAAAATTTTTTTTTTTATTTCATCGAGGCTTCTTGGTCTTTCGACCGGAATGAGTTTTTAATGCCTCTCGCATTTGCATATCCGGCTATTTCTCGTAATTTCTGCATTCACTGTTTTTTAAGAACTCGGGGTGGGAGGAGTAAGTAGCCCGGAGACTCAGAAAATGAGGAACTGGAGAAGAAAGGGCGAGTTCTATGGATATATATGCAGAAGAGAAGGGTACGGTTGCAGTCAGGGCGAGACTGACGCAAGTCAAGAAATTTCCAGATAAAGAGGCCACCATAAGTTCGTTGAGAAGAAAAAGCACGAAAAATAGCTTAATCATTATTAAATAACTTTTGAGAATTCGTTATTGTGTTCTGTCAATGATGCTTTTGTCACACACATATATCGAAAATAAAATTAACTTTAATATCTCTAAGAAAAGTCTACTAAATTAAGCATTTGCTATTCCTAAGATAAAGCTTTTCGTTTTCTCTGGAATCGAAAAATTTTAATGAAATTGATGTAATTTGCTTTTTATTTAATATCTGTGTCCTGAGAATAATGTTGTGTCATGATTTTGTTTCCATTCAGTTATGTTGAATTTTTGCATTATTTTGACAATATTTAACTTTAGACAATTTCCTTTTAGATTAAAAGTCATTGGTATGTATGTATAAAGATATGGAGAGATTTTTTTTATTTTTGAGTAATTAATCCTTGAGGATATTTTTTAAGTTTGCGATGCTCTATAATTACGATATGGATTATTTATAATGCGATCGATTCTGTTATAACAAGCTTGAGACATAAGTTGAAACAGAGCATACCAATCAACAATTATGCCTTTCTTATGGGATTTAAAAAGAGGCCGATTTCACAAGAAATCGAAAATCTAGTTATTAAAACAAATACTGATATCATCAAGCTCTACTTTTCACTGGCGGTTGATAAAATCATAATTTAATTTTTACATATGTCTTTTGCTTTAATAACTAAGCGTTCGTTAGGTTGTTGTGAATGCACCCAATTCTTAGAACATGGTGTCTGTAATATCTAGAAAAAAATCCTAAACCCCTTGTTTGACGATATTTAATTTTAATTTGCACTTTAGGCTTCAAAACATTACAATTGGACTAAGGAATATTTCCGGTAGACTGGGTTTCACTCTTAAGTAAATTCCTGGAAACAAATTTTAATCAGGATCGAAAGATTTGTAACATGGCCATAATATAATGGCCACAATAAAAATGGCCATAATTTCTCAGTGGAATATTAACAAGGGCTCTATTAGGTAAGGTACCATTTTGCATAAGTAGCTTTGGTAAATAGAGCATATCAGCTCTAGGAATCATTTCATTTTGTGGAATCGTAGTTACAAACATCCATGATATTATGTAACGAGACAAATTATTGACATAAAAATAAAAATTTTAATTTGATCAACTTTACTTCATCAAAATATATAAGCGTTGATTACGTGTTTAACTTTGAAATTTATTACTTGGAATAAATTGAATGAAGTAACATTAAATTGAACGAACAATTAATAGTTTGCCAGTATTTAAAGTCGTATTGTCATCAAATGATGAAATTCAAAAATCTTTTCATTCTAAAATGTCAATAATTGTGGCAACTTAATTCCTGTAATTGGTAAATAACATGTATATCACAAATATAGATCTTATGCGTTTGGACAGTGATAACATACCAAAGTGTTACTCCTTGTATTTTTTTGAAGTGATTTCTAATTCAATTCCTTAGGTTTGAAAATTTCTCATGTATAAATTTAGCAACACAATAATAGGCGTTTTTAACAAATTATGATTTTTTTTCAATGCAAATTATGAGCTTTTCACCAGATGACCTCATAATTTTCATTGAATTCTTCAAATGATGATAAATGGCAAAGAGGTTTATTTCTTGATTCATCTCGTCTAAGTTCATGATGCATTTGTTTGATTTTAATTTATCCCATTAGCTCTCTTTTTAATAATTTAAATAATGATTTTATGAATGAAATGTGTATTTTAATGATGAAGTAGCTGAAAAATGTCGTGTTAATATTTGATTGAAATCATTGTTGGCATATTTCTTTCAATATGGCATGGAAATTATGATTACTCACGTGGGTTATTATGACAATTAAGTTGTCGCCACTTTATCCAATCAATGGTAGAAAAGCATTGGATAAAGTTGCGACAATTTCATTTTATGGTTGTTTATAAGTTATAAATAGGTCAGTTTGAGAGTTAAATGATCAGAGCAGTGATTTTACATTCAACAGTTCGTGGGTTTGATTCTCATCTCGAGCTCATGTTTGTATTGGTTGGAAGTTCACATTAAATTAGTGTCCATAGTCATACTAACCCGCGTGAGTAAAAAGTAATTGTAAAGCAAGAAATCAGTCTAAGACTCATTTATTGTCCAATTATATTATTCTCCAAATATATCACGTTGGGATATAATAATTAAAACGCGCATTTGTTCAAATCGCTTATGTTATTTTTAAATGATATTCAAAATATTTTACGATGTTATTCAAATTTTTGATGATACATTTTTAGCTAAACATTTTCGCTTTGTATTGAAATTAATATTTATAAGGAAATTATACTTATTTACAAAGATACTAAACATCTGACCTTTTACTGTCTCTATTTCCATCAGAAGCTATTTTCGTTAATATGATTTTTTTTAAAATTATACTCTCATCTTTTATTTATGTAAACAATTTTATTTCTTATTTTTTCTTGTCAAAATTACGTATTAAAAATATTTTTTGTGTGAAGAAATATCTAAAATCATTAAATCATACTTTTGGCCAGAGCAAGTAATATGTACATACATAACATGTAAAAAAATTGTCTATGGGCTTGTGGAGTTGGTGTACTATGGAAATAGACCATCTGGCATTAGCAACAACAACAACACATAACATGTGCTAATACGGGAGACACTTTTATACAAATTATAATTTATGCATAGAAACTTTTATAATTTGCTTCATCTAAATGCGATGACTTTTTTCCGGTTATTTAATGTACTAATATGATTTATTGTTATTGTAATAATTAATTTTTGTATCATAAACATCATATATGAGGTACTAAATGTTATTAGATGCTTGATAAATTGTTTATTCATACTTGTATAGAAAATAAAAATTGCATAAAATATCACACCTGAAATAATGTTTAAATACGAATAATTATTTAATCAGGAGGATTACTTAAATTCTACATATTTAATAAACGCATGTTTAATAAAATTTATTAAAAGTAATTGCTTAGATGTTTCAATATTTCTTAATTTCTTTTTAGCAATTTTGATGTATGTTATAATTCGGTGTAAACTTATATCTTTAAATAATTCATTTGAAATGATTTTTACAAGAATTAACGGTACTTTTCAAATTCCTACCTTCAGATTTCGTTGAATTTACACTTTTGGCGGCAGGACACGAAATATATATAATTATTGCATACATGTAAAATGTTTGGCAATAATTGAAATCTTTGCAGTGGATAGAATGCTTAAAAACATACTGGCAAAATATTAGAAGAGGTATTTATTTTGTTTTAGAACGACAGTATCATTTGGTGACATTATCGCTTGCACCCAATTGCATGGAATATTAACGAATTATAATTTATATGAAATTAATTTCCATTTCACGTGTTTTTAAACTACCTGTTAACCATTAATTTCGTCCTACTGGTTGCTACATCATTAGTTCTTAAACTTAAGAACTCATGCGTTTGATTTCAAATTTCTGGATGGATATATGTGTTGATAAACATTGCAATTTAAAATTTAGGTCTCTATCACTCATATATAAGAAATATTTCAATAGCGATAAATAAACCGAATTTAACTTTTATTTGTTGGTATGCACATTATATCACACATTAGATTTCTTCAAAATTTAAATTAGATTCATCCTGATTAGACTGTAAGAAACACCCGTGAATAATATGTCATATTTTTTTAATTTAAATTGTGTACCTTAAATACCATCAATTACAATGATGGTATTTTATACGTTCTAAATTCTCATACTTTTCCTCTGAAAAATTCGAATATATTTATGTAAAAGATATTTTTCTTATCTATATATATATATATATATATATATATATATATATATATATATATATATATATATATATATATATATATATATATATATATATATATATATATATATATGTATTTCGACGCGTTACACACAGTGACAAAACTAACGCAAAAATGCTAAATGATCATTTAAACTCGCATAACCAGAAGGAACGCTCTGTCTTGGGAAAGTGGAAATGTTAGAGGAAGAAACCTTAAATATGTATCATTTTCCCCGAGAAAAAAAGGCCTACTTTTTTAAGGGCCGATAAGTGTTGGAATTTCCACTAATGGAAGCTCGTTGGCGAAATATTGCGATGGACTTGGCCTTCTTTTCCTCCGAAGCTCGCCTACTGGAATACAGCTATATGGGGCTCTGTACTTTTCTATAAAAGCGTAATCAGCGAAGGCGGCCGCCCTCGGTTATATTACGGGCTGTTAAATGCCTGCCAGAAATGGCAATCTTCTATTAAGACGCTTTTCTTTCTTTTCTTCTTTCCCGCCTTTTCTTATATTTTTGCGCGCCAAAATATGAAGAGAACGGTGGAGCAATTTAATGCGCCTCGGTTGGTAGACTTAAAAGAAGATTTGCCATTGGCTCCACTGGCTTGGGAAAGTTCTAATATATCTATAGAATATTTCTTTTTCCGAATGGCAGGTTGATGAGGATATTTAGTTTGATTCCGAGTACCTCGAAGAGTTTTGGCATTTCTTTTTGTGTTCTTCGTTTTTGCTATTGTTGGGCTTTCCTGGCGGGTGTAGTGACACGTGGCTCCATTTTAGCATTAGAAATGTCATTAAAGTTTCGCTTCTGATTTTTTAAATGTATTTGGGTGCATGGAATTCTTCCAAAATGATAAGTTGGAAAATATGAGAAATCACAATTTTTTTTTTTTTTTCCAAACTGAACATGCCAAGATTTACAGATAATTTCATGAGTGACTCTCTGATTGAAACCATACATTTATAATAAAACATTTGTTACATATATTTGAGTAGAATTCATAAATCCAATAAGCAGGTGTTAAATTAAACTATATGAACTCTTGATAAGAATTTTGATCCATTTTACAAATAATAATTGAAAAAAATTTTAATTACTGTTTCACACATTTAGTTCTAATTTTGAAAATTATTGTGAAATATAAAAAGAACATTGTGCAACCTTTTCTAAAACTCACCTTAACTGCAAATAGATGTATGAAAAAATGCATAGAAATTAGATATGTTCGTGTTTAATATTTTAGCGAAAATAATTTTAAATTACATTTAAAACCTTCAATATAAATTAATTTTGAAATGATATGCCAAAATTAAGCGATGGAAGTAAATTATTAATTTGTGAATTCATATTTTAATTACCCAGAAGTAACTTAATTATAAAATTTACTAATCATAAATGATATGACTAATCGCAATATATATCTTGCCGTTTTAAATTTACTTTATAAACTGTTTGGGTGAAATTGTTAAAAGTGCTTTCAAACATACCAGATGGGTTTTAGATATTTATTCGGGAATTTTTTTCTATTCTAATAGTTATAGTTTTTTATTTCAATAGTAATAATTCCAATGGTCCTATAGTTTAAGCCAAATAATAAAGTTAGATTTACTTTTTTTATAGAGTAAAAAGTGAGATTTAACTGCTTTTCTTTCTCGTTCACGTTATAATAAAATGCAATGAATACTTACTTTTTATGAAAACATCATTTAACATTTTTAAAATCACTTGGATTTTGAGATATCAATTAATTTTTTCTTTTCTTCATATTAAATTTTGTTAAGTTAGATTCTTTCTGAATGAAGATTTTATTGTCCTCTTGCTTATTTTAATATTGTCTATTTCCTTAATATGCTATTTTGCTTTTTTTTCATACCGCTATAATTTCACATATTAAATGCTATACTCATTTGATTTCGAATTTTAGTATTTTTCCCTATAAATATAAATGATTTAAACTCTCATATTAACACACAGAACAAGTGTTTTAATTAAGTTAACTTTACCTTAGTTACTAATTATTAAATTATTTAATACTAATTATTTAATAATTAAATTATTTAGTTAAATCCTGTGAAATTACAATGTTTTTTAAAAAAATCCTTAATTTTCATTGTTAGTAATAAATTATCAATTCAGTAACTGCATTAATGAAACTCATTACCCTTAAAATAAATTTATGAAAAGAATTTTGATTTCACATTTTAAAATCTAATTTACCTTATCATTTAAAATGGTTTTAAAAATTAAGTTTTTAAAATTAGTTTTTAATTTAAGTGACAATTAATTTTTTTAAAAAATATTTTTATTCTTCGTTATTATTATATGCTGAAAAGAGTTTTCTTAAATTGTTAATGAATCACAAATTAATCTGTAGTCTTATATGCACTAATCCCCCCTTATAACGCTGCACTCTTATAACGGGTATTAATATAACACGATTTCATGTATTCGTATAACATAACGTGTTGATTCTTCACGTTATAACTCTGTACTGGGAAATTGATAATGATTTGTACAGTTCACAATTAATTTCTGGTACGTTTGCACATTGTGTCAATTGTGTTCTTATAAAATTAAATTAAATTATATTACTGACCCTTTAATTCTCTGTTAAAAAAAATATTTGGTGTAACGTTATTTCAGATTGCTCCTACAGCGAATAAACATATAATAAAACTATTTCGGGAATGATTTGATTTATTTAAAATAAACTGTTTTTTAGTTACATTTGTATTATAGTTTTTTTTTTATTTAAAATGTTCTTTCTTTTATTTTAAAAAATCGCACATATTTCATTTATAACATAGTTTTTTTTTAATATTCAATTTAATCTTCCTTTAACGAGAAAAGTTAAATGGGAATCAATTGTACATAACGCGTTATACGAATTCATACGAGCGCATTTTACGAGGATGCTCGTGCAACGCGGTTTCCTTTAACGCGAAACTAATATACTGTTTTATAGGAGAGATCATTGTATATGGAGCAATGTAATTATTTCATTTATCTTCTAAGGTTCCTTCATCAGATACTTTCCCTTCTTAAAGGCAATGATCAATCATTAGGCTAATTAAGTTGACGACTAACAACTGATATAATTTATTCGAAGTTTCCTGAAAAAACAAGTATTGTGCTGTTTATTATTAACTTAAAAACTCTTAATTCAAGTCAAGTGCAAGAAAGCATTGGTGTAGTGCTATTTCCCAAATCCTAAGCCATCAGTATCGAACAGAAGCGTCGATCAAAGATTGCCCATTCCCAGGTTATGGCGCGTAAACGCCCACAGCATGTGTTTCCGCAGACCACCTGAGCATATTTAAAGTCTTTAATGGGCAACCGAGGATAAAAGGCTGCCTATAAAATGGAGATCCCTTCGCATGAAAGGGACTAAAAACTCCCATCTTTCCATCGCGAAACTTTAAACCTTTTATCCCGGTTCTTTACGATGTAAAAGTATTATTTACGCCGAGCCATTGAGGGAATGGAGGCACGAAGAAAGCTTCCAGAAACGAGATGAACCCGCCCGAAACGTATCTTAAATCATAAGGAGACCGAGCAGGCGACCTTCCACAAAAAGCATGCTGCCAATCCATCAACTAATATCTCGGGAAAACCTTTTCGCTCTTAATCTATCAACACGCTTTTTCTGCTTGTCATATGCAGGCTTCCTCTGCTGCCTTTGGGAAGTTCTTTGGGAGGTTGGCACTTTTGTGATCATTCCACGCTGATTTGAGTGTGTGTATATAGCCTCGATGGCTCTTTTTGTCGGGGGCTCCTCCATCATAAGGTGATTAAGCAGTACCGACTGATGATGGCTGACGAATGATTGAGTTCGGCTATAGGCAAATTTTCTGTGCTATTTTTTTTTCCACTTGTTACCTTCACTTCCTTGCATCATTCATACAATGATGCCTCTTGAAGTAAACTCTTACATTAATCAGTATGAAATAAGCACGAAAGCGAAATAAATGGCATAATTGGCTTGTTGTCATGACATACTTATTGATGTCTGACTTGAGTTGTCTCTGGAAGCATTTCTTATATCAATCCATAAAACGCTTACGTAATATATTTTTTACAATGACGAACAAGAACTGAAGCAATTCTTAATAATGATTTTAAAAATAACCGTTGTCACCCACCCTGTCTAGTGGTCAGCGTGCTTGACTGCTGATAGGGAACTCCGGGGTTCAAATTCTTGTTTGGGTATGGATATACTTTTTCTCTCTCTCTCTCTCTCTCTCTCTCGCCTGTCTTCGTCCTTTTCTTGTATGAATGGGATGAGAATAGTTGCCAACTCTATAAATGGGTACCTATGGCATGTGTATACTGAAGAAGTCGGGTTCTACACCAAATTATGGTTTAGTAGGAAAAGTGGAGCAACGCACCCCATATTGCCAGTCTAGCTACAAGACAACAATGACAACAAAAATAGCCTTTTCAGTGTTAAACATTTTTCTATTATATTTGTTAATTTCTTTTAATTTAAATTAATTGTTTATTTTTTACATGCGTCTTCTATTGCAATCAATATGTTAAGATCATAGAAAACTTAATTAAGTTCTGAATAAAATTTCAAGTTCTTTTTACAATGTTGACTGTTTGTTTTCACAAATTTCATACATTTTTTAACTTTAGAATAAAAAGTAATGCCTTACTTATTTCTAACACCATGAGATTATTTTTCTTTAAAGTATATTCCCATAAAAAATTAAATTTTCTTTTAGATATTCCGTACATTTTCCAGTATGCTTCCACAAGCTTGGAATTTTCCTTTTATATTTTATTTTTAATATATAGCCATTTTAAAATAACATTTTCGCCTATAGAAAATGTAAATTCACTGGTATGTTATTACCTAGCTTATTGAGACAGATAACCATGTTGACTTCAACTTATTATTTTTGAAAATAACATTATAATTTTAATGTAGTTGAAAGGCATTTTCTTAGAAAAATATCTAAGTTCTTGTAATTTTTTTTGTAAACATTTAATAAACAAGTTTCAGTTTTACCGATTGAATGATTGTTTCTTAGAAGCGACTTGGCGTAAGGGATTTTATGAACTTTGAGATGAATATGAAAACGCAGAGAACTAAAGGAAACATCTCTGAATTTATAAGATTCCGAAACATTTAGGATTAGATGTTTCTGGGTATTGAAACAATGCAGGATGCAACTGTGGAACAAATCACGAATCAGATATTTATTACTAATTAATTAATTTTGAAGGATGTTTAATGCAATATTTTGATAAAAATTACAATAACAGCAAAAAAAGGGGGAAAAACTCATTTAGCGTTAAAAATATATGTTTATTATTGCTGTGAAAAATTAACAGTTGAAGACTTTTACAAAACTTTATGGATGTGGTTTCTGTGATCTTATATCATAATTAATCAATTAAATTTAATTGTGTCAATAAAATTATAATCAATAATACTTAATTTTAGTGAGGGGTTGAATATGATCATTTAAACTGTATTATGATTTCATTTATTAATATGATGTAATATAAATGATGCACATAAATGATGTAAAACATCATTTATTTATTCGTGCCATATTTATTATTTGTTACTTCATAAATTATTAATTAATTAATATTATTAATTATTTAATATTTCTTTCAAGTATACTTCCTTCTACAACTATGAAATGTGAGCTTAAAATTTAACGTCAGATGTTTTCTTTACAATTTAAAAATTTATTTCCTATTTACAAAGTAATATTCAATGTAAATCCTATTTGCAAAGTTAAACATATGATTTAATACCAAAGCTTTTTTCTTGATAAATTTAAGGTTAGTAAATTTATCCAAAATCTCATTGATAATGAAATAGTTATATTTGTGTGCTTATAAAAAGGATTAATTATATTTGCGGATTATTTAATTGCAGTGTATACAAAAAATTAGTCTGAAATTAATAATATTGAAAGATGTGTGACTTAGATTTGAATATGTAGAATATCCGGCTTATTTTCCAACATTTGAACAAAATTTTGAGGAAATATGAAAAAAATTATCAGAGACTATTTGACGCCTTATTCCTGCTGAGAGTTCATCAAACTTCCGTTTAAATTACATATGTATGTACCATTCACAAAAACAGTATACTTAAGATCTTGTACTGCATTAAAATACATTTCCTGCTATCCGGTACAGAAACCTCAATCGCACTTTTCCTGAGGTTGAAGCACTTTTCGAATCATCGAGCATCGTACCCTGACTAAACGAGGTGGGGGGGTTGGGGAAGAAAAAAAATCCAGGTACGCGCTTACAGATGGGAGTACAAACCCGTACAAAAAGTTCCTCTGCCCCACTGTCCTACCCCCAGACCATAACTTTTCAAACCCGTGTCGGCCCGTTTTTTAGGGCACGCGCCGTTTGTTATAGTTATCAGGGTTTTAAATATTTCTTCCCCTTGCAACTAGACCAATAACCCCATAGAAAAAAGTTTTTACGTCTTTTTTCGTCGTTCCAATTCTTATCACATCATTTTTTTTTTATAACTCCGTGTGCCAAACGTCTTACAGAATACTTAAATCTTATGAAAAAGTGGTTGGATGTTTGGGGTCCTTGCGCTGCTAGGACGCCTTCCACTTAATACTTGTCTGAAGTCAAGGAACTTAAGTGTGCGGAGGAAACACCTTACGCTGGATATGGCTTCATTTTAAGAACTTTCATTTTTTAAAGGAAATTATTTGCTGTTTGATGAGGAAATCCGCAAATCGATTTTGCTTTTTCGCAGCATCCATACTACTTAGTGCAGAAGTTTTCATTCTGCTGTGAATTTTCCTTTCTTCAAATTGTTTCAATTTATGCGTCACAGTTTTCTCGAAACGTTTATGCGAAGGCGTTTAATGTGATTTCATAATTAACACGGGGTATGAGTTTTTAAACTCCTTTTTGCTTTATAGTTGCAAAATTAATGACTTGTTGATTCTCTAGTGCAATGCTTGTAATTGAGGGAAGAATCTCTTCTGTCCGTTGTTGAAATAAAAAGATTTGTTTTTGTTAGGTATTAAATAATTAACTTCACATCTTCATTTCTTTCAATGAAATTTTGTTCTTGTTAAGAGCTTGCTTGAAAGATTTTGCTAAGTTCCTATTAAGAATTTGCACTTTTTTTTTTAATGGAAATTGCTGTTTGATAAGGGAATCCGTTAATCTATTTCACTTATGCTTACTTTATCGAAAAGCTTTCTCTATACTATGAATTTGATTTTTTTTCTAGCTGCAAAAATTTAAGTGGATCTGAAATCAGTTTTTGTAATTATCTGTGCAAAGCTATTTTACCAATAGATGAATGATAAAAATTTTTTAGGTATCTTTTACTTCGAAATTTTGAGACTAATAGAATTGAGATTTGTTAATATTTGCTCATTTAATATTTAATTAATATCTGCTGCCATCAGTTTTTATTTAAACAAGTCTTATATCTTGTTGTGGTGGAAATGTTTAAAAAAACGCTTATCTATGGACTGGAGTAGCTTCCCTCTTCATTTTCTTGAATTAAACCATGAATTTTCAGTCACTTAACAATGTTTGTGCGGTCTTTGTGAATAGCCTAAATTCTAAAACTATATTTTCAAAGATTTTTTTCAAATGGACCCCTAAGATATAATTTCTATCACTAGCGTAAATGATCATTGATGTCCTGAAGTTATGCATTTTTTAGTATCGCAAAACGCAAATGGTTATATGTTGCAATTAATTTTTTCTTTAAATGTGATTATATTTAAAAGTGACTTTTTAAATATTGTAGCAAAATTTATTTTTAATTTCAAAAATCAGTAAATCAAAAGACACTATAAAATTCAATCATAAGCAATTCATTTTATGACTACTTGTTCCCATAATTAGGCATTTAATACAGTAATAAATATAATTCATAGGAAATAAATCATAATATTATTTCTCCTAATCTTTACTTAATTTTCTTAATTTTAGCTACTTTTATATAAGTTCTTGGTCATGAATACTATGGTGACATTCCCATCATACGATACCCCATCACCATTCTAATCTCATATTTATTTGTCTTATTAGATCGGTTTCTTAATACATATTAAACCATTCAGATTAAAAATAATTGTTTGGAGCAGATTCAAAATTTTTTCCATATTGGTCCAGTTTTATAAGCTAACATAACTTACTTAAAAATGTTGGCCAAATTAGCAATTGAAGGACAGCTCTCTAGTCTCCAGTTTAACAGTCCTTCGATTCGATTCCTACCCTAATTGTAATTGTTCATTATGGTTTTGAATCTCTTTTAGAGTATAAGTCCCGTTTTGATTTGTGTGAGTGTGCAAGTGACGATGGAATCACGCAAACAAACCAAGTCTTAAATTACCAAGATTTTAACACCTGTAAATCTTGATTGGTTTTGAATTTTATCTCATTATGATGAAGCATTCCATGTTGAATTCTTATACAACAGAAATTCATTATAATTTACGAGAAGTATAATTTAGAAAGGTATACATTCCAAAACTGCGTTATTTCATGTACTTATTTTGACGTGTTGAGAAATAATATATTTGAGAAAGTTTGAAGGACGAAAATTCTTTACACTCTCAAATATTTCTTCCGTTTAATATAACTGAGAAAATTTTATTCCTAAATTTAAATCGGCAATAACTTTTATGAGAACATGTTTTTGAAAAAATAAATGACTTTTATTTTTCTATAATTATTGGTCCTATTTCGATAAATTAGTTTAAAATATTTTTGTTTTTTTATTATTTTAGTTATTCTGCAATTTATCGAGATTAGAATCTTAAAACTTGCACTTTATTTTTCTTGATAATCATCTTATGCAAGTACGTATTTCTATTATACCGTTTACCTTGTCAAAAATGTATATCCATTTTGAGTAAATATGAGTTTAGCAACAAAATTTTCAATATCTTAATATTATACCAAAACATAGTAATGTATGTTGCACTTATAAAACAGGCAATTATATTCATGCATAAATTTTAAAATAAGAAAATACATTTGTAATCACAAATAGTTTTCTCTTAATAATCTATCTTTTTATTAGACAGTGGTGACATGTCTTAATATTTATAGATTTCAACTGTCAGGAAGTTGTCAAATTTTTTAAGGAAAAAATTTTTCATTTCATATTTGTTTATATTGTATTAAAATAATTTAAATATTCATAAATTAAAATGATATGACAACTGAGCTATCTTTTATTACATAAACTTAATTTTTTTAGAGGATGAATATCATTATCGTAGACTTTTATTTTTCACAGCATTTGTTTAGTCCGTTATGATAAAAATTGAATATATCTTAGTGACTTTTAAAATGTTTGTCATTTTTAGCTGTAAACCTGGTTTACGATATTTTTCGGCAGACACCTTTGCTTAGTTATATTGTTTGACTCTATAAAATGTCGCAATTTTTTGACAGTTATATTCCTCTAAGGTGTGCCCTGGGCTGCTGTTTCTATTTTAATGCTATATTTACCGTTAGGTGTGTTTAGGTTTGGACTGAATTTTTTTTATTTATCATTTAATATCTGAAAAACCTCATGTTTGGAGGGGAGTTTGTCTAGGTCTGTGTGGCGCTCTATTGGTTGAGAAAGTAGGTTATATTCAGATACCCAATGGCGGACTTTGCTTCTGAGTATGAGGGGTCACCAGGTCGAACCTAGAGGGTGGGACGACCTCGTGTGTGACCTCGGGGGGGGAGGGATGGAGAGTAAAGGACTTGAGTGACGGACTGTTCTGAATAGAAGGGGAGAGAGAAAATAAGTGAAAAAAGAATGGGAGGAACAATATGCAAGAGAGGGGGTTGTCCGAAACTGTATGTGGAGCATCCATACTGGCCATCCCCCCTTTTTGGTCATATAACAGGGAACGTCGTGCCATTGTGGGTGTGAAAACTTACGCTTATCATGGTTTTATCTTCGGAAGATCAAAACAATTCGTGATTTGGATTCAAATTTGATATCCAAGATATTATGAATAATTAATTACCTGATCAATTATCCTTCAGAATAATCGATGATATTTTGAAATTCATTTAAGTACCTTTCAATAGGTTTTCTTCTGATAAGGATATCAGTAAATCCTCTTTCTTTGTCAAATATTATTCTTATAGCAATTTTTCCAAAGTGCTTTGTCTTGAAAATTTGGAAAATCATGTGATTTCTGTTTTTCGAGGTCTATCAGATTCTTGATGACAATCAGACCAATATCAACTACTTATCGATAAAAAATTGTGCTTTTGTGCTATGTTTGTGAATTAGTGTTTCGGTTATTGATTAACTAGGTTAAGAAGTAGGGCAAGAATTTCCCGCCTCCTTACTTCAAATTTCTCTAATCTGGTTCAGATGTGTTGCCACTTCCATGAAAATGATTTCGATTTTTAAACATCTCAACTTTGGCATCGCCTTGGGGAAAATCGGTAAAACATTATTTTATTATTCTTACTTAACATTTCTTGAATAATTAATGTTGCTATTTTTTGTACATGTTACTTCAATCCGCAAAATATTTTATGCGAATTAAATGTGTACCTTTTATTGAAAATTGCAATGATTTTGTAAACAGTGTAATTTAATATAAATTTTTATATACATTAAGGAATTGTGTGATATATATTATTTAGTATAAATGTTTGTGTGAAAAATTATAAAAGTTGAGGATTTTTAATTTAAATGAATATTTAATATAATAAAATTTATTACATAATTATAATATAAATACTGTGCCAAACAAATTATAATTGCTTACTTATTTATAAAAGAGAAATATTAATAGAGAAAGGTGTATTTAATATTACGAATTTCTTTTCTTTTCCTATTATTTATTTATTTGAAACTATAAATTTTAATAAATGGAGAAATATTTATATAAATTCCACTGACATGTAATAAAAGAACCTTATATATTTGTTCGTATTTACCGCTACCCTATAAGTTCAAATGTTCCCAAATAAATAGCTTTTGTGCGTGAAAGTTCGCCTGTTTTTTCTAAGCAGAAATCTGAAGCATTATGAAAGCGCATTCCAATTATTAGGATGTTTTCAAAAATGATTGGAAGATTGTTATAAGAATTTCCGGCATGTTTATTTCTCAATCATCAATATTAAATCAAAGATGGAATTTTGTTATATTGCATTGAGATGAAATATTTTATAACATTTACTTTCATTTATTGATATATATTTCTATGATTACCTTTATTTATATCTTAAATATTTGAAATACCTTTTTGTTTTTACGATCATCTGAAAAATTGCTGATATTTTAAATTGCATTCATATTATGGGCATCAACAAGAATTATAATTTGAAATCTGGATATCATTTTTTATTTATTTTAATAATTTTAACTCTAATAATTTAAAAATAATAATCAAGTCATAATAATTTAAAAACATATTGTGATTTTTAAGTTAATTTAAATATTGTTTTTATAATAAAAAATAATCAATTTTAAATGTATGGAAATTTTATGTTTATAATATTGAGTATATTATATTTTAGTGAAAAAATTTAAACAATATTATACATAAAACTTGTTATGAAATATTGCTGCCCCATTTTATATTAGGAATTATTTATATAATTCGCATATATTTTTTTTATGTATTAGATTTTAAGATGTTTTTTTAACAAATACCTTGTTAAATTTTAAATCTAAGAAATGCGTTATAAAAATAAATATTATGTCTGTATTATTTAAATCATATATGTAGAAATGTAAACAGTGCATTTTTGTTTTAATTTATGCATATAATTGACTTTTTTTTAGATAATTGACAGTTTAATTTAAAATCAGCTTTTCATTTTTGTTAAAAATCTTTTTGGTTTAGGAATTTTTAGTGCGAAAATAAATTTTTCTTTTACTTAATAACTGCCCTAAAATAATTGAATATATATTCGTTGTATCAGATACATAAATTCTTGAAAAATATTTAATATTTTTATTTAACACTGCTATTTAGAGCTTTTTTAATAACAATTTTTAGGATTAATTCAAATATTTTTTAATTATTGCTAATTATTAATGTTATTGATAAATATTTCCTTTTGTTACTTTTATTATACATTAAAATGTATTTAATTTTAGCTATACGTTATTTATAGTTCTTCAAAATTTATAAATTAATAGTTTGTGTTTTATACTTCAATTTAATTTTTTTCCGTAATTTATTTACATTAAATTGTTTTATTCATTTTTTCCCTTTCTTATGTAAGATTTTTTCATTAAAAAATACAATAAGAGAAAACAAAAATATAATGATGCTGCAATATTCATAAGTAAACCAATTTTATTTAAGTGTTTTTATTTTTCATTATCAATGAATTCTACAAAATTCTTTTATAATGAAAATGTTTAATAAGTAATAGAAGCAATTAATTGTTTTATTTATTAAAGATTTATTGTATAGTTATCATTAAAACAATTAATTGCCTTACTTATTAAAAATTACAATTAATTAATTGTTTCACTTACTAAATGAAGCTTTCTCAAGCAATTCTATTGATGTTGGTAGAAAAATGCTTGTAATTTCTTAATTAATTTTTAATAAAATTTTTAAAATACTTTAAGTATCATATATTTAAAGTATCTTAAAATTTTTGAAATGAAAATACTAGAGAATGAGCCACTTGTGCAAAATTCGCTGTAAAAGTATTTTTCCCTTTGATCCCGCACGCGAAAGGGGAAAAAAACGAGCAGCTGAATTTTCTGTGCACCCTTTTATTTGTTGGTAGGCTGGTTGACAGGTAGATAAAAAATAAGGTGTTGCGGTTGAAATAAAGTATTTAATTGCAGGATATTATACCGTATTATGAATAATTAGTATATAATTATGTATTTTGATCTCATTTGTTTCAAAATAATCATTTTGATGTTCATTAATGTATAAATTAACAGCATTCTTTTTAATTTTTTGTATTATGATAACTATTTATGTGTATATGATAACTATAATTGTGTATTATGATAACTATTTATGTTTTTAGTAGTTTTTCAGCATCTTCTGTGCATTCACAGTTTTTTAATCATAATTACGATATTAATATCTGTACCTAAAAACACTTTGTCATCATTTTTATTAGTGAGCTTTACTGGTGATTGTTTCCTTTTGTAAATTTAATGAGTTCAACTTGCATTTTGATATATTTTATAAATAAAACATGTGTTTAATAATTTTCCTTATTATTTTACATCGTTTTTATATCATTATAAAAATATATATCTTATTTTTAAATTTTGTGTTAATTAAACAATTTTGTATTAATTTCACTTAGTGAAATAAAAGCTATAGCAAGGACTACTGGTAATTAACGTGCAAAAAGAAAAATTTGTGGTTATTTAAATTATTAATTATTTTAGCTTTCGCAAAATTAAATTGCTGTCTCTTGGAAATCATATGCATGTTAATAAATGTAAAAACTCAGTTACATATAAATTATATTCTTAAAACTGAATTATTCTTATCATTTAAATTATTATAATTTTTAAACAAACTAACAGAAGGAAATAAAAAGTGTACATGGTGCCAATGCTAAATGTAGATATTTATTGCAAATTTTAAGGCTATATGATTTTATAGATTTATTTATGTACTTCTGTTTTACTTGTCAAATAAATATGTTTAATATATATATATATATATATATATATATATATATATATATATATATATATATATATATATATATATATATATATATATATTTGATAAATTAAATTTAAATATAAAATATCATAATATATACTTGATAATAAATATCTTGATAATTTGAATGTTTCATTTAAATGATATGAATTAGTCGTTAAAAGTACAATAAAAAGATGTAAATAATTGCTTTTACTTTGTTTTGAATTATACTCGTTTATTTGTCTTTAGAAAATAATGTACATTTTTCTATTATATCGTGTGGAATTCAGTAATAATTACAAATATTCCAATAAACGAAATCTTTTAAATTATTAAAACTATCTGCAGATTATTGAATTATTTATAAATTTATAGAATGCTGTTATGTCTGTGGATTACAAATATGACTATATCAGTAGGAATTAATTTCATGTACATTATATTTTTCTACAAGTGGTTTACTCATGAAAATATAATTTTTGCGTAAATTATATTTGAACATAACATTACTCATTTTCTCATGAGGTATCTTAATAATCTCGTATATGAGTGATTATCATATAACGTTTTTATCATAAGTAACGTAAATTAAACTATTTCTATAATTTCCTATTTTTACATATTTTGTGAAGATTTATTATACGTTTACATTTGTATTTGCTTCTCTAGGACATGTGACACTTTCTTTGTGACACAGTTATCAAAATACTACATAAAATCGAATTTTCAAGTGTGTTAAAAATTATAGAACAAAGATTTGCGTTTCAAAATATCCACACATTTTTATGCATGCTTTTATTCGAAATTTTAATTATTTAGAATTTGCTTATATGAATTGATTTTAGTGTATAGTCAATCTTTTAACTTGGCTGTGTTATTTGAATTTTCTTAAATAAAAATACTTATTTTTATTCTGATTACTCAATAATTTGTATTTTTCATTAATTTTATTTCCTGATAAAAGTAATGAATTGTTTCTATAGTTCTTGAATTTATTACAAAATTCGTTTAAAATTCATTTTTTTATTTAATATTTGAAAACTTCTTAAAATAAAAATCAGGAATCTGTCCTTGTATATGATTCATGTATTATTCAATATTCTCTCGATAATTTAATTATATATTTCGTAATTTTAATTTATTTAGTGAGTGAGATTACAACACTATCGTCGATTTAAGTTTTTAAATTTTTTTTATTAATTGCTAAACATTACTAAACGCTTTTTATGGATTCAACAGTAAAAGAATGTTTCTTATTTTTTTCTAAATGTAAAATGATTATTTTGTATACATAAAATGTAATAGTGAAAATAATTTTGTTTTAACGAAATATTATTTTGTTAAAACCAAATTACTTTTACTATTTTGCGTCTTTATGCAATGTTAAAATTGCACTCTTTTCTTTAATGTTTTTGTTTAAGGTCTACAAAGTTGTATTTGAAAAGTTTTCATTTTTTAAAAAAGGTGTCTCACATTTTTCATTTCTCTTATATATTTCAGTGTTTTATAGTTAAATTTATGTAGCTAATTTTTTCATTTTATTTTAGATTTTTTGATTAATATTTAGGAATGAAATTATTTATATATATATATATATATATATATATATATATATATATATATATATATATATATTAAAGACTTTAGCTTGCTGATTTTCCTTCATACTGAAACTTATTTGCTTTGTTATGTGAAGTTTTAAAATATTGAATTTCTCTGAAATAAATGTTAGTTATTTTATACTTTTCCTGAAGCACAATCATTTCATTTACGTAATTTAATTGTTGACCACGTAATTTTTAATTGGATTCTGTGTTTCCTTTTATTCGTTATACTATTTGTATTTTCAAGTTTCTAAGAAAAATTAGTTTTTACGTTATACACATTTATTTCATTCTTTATAATTCTGTTTTCTCACACTAAAATTTATATATTCCTATTATTATTTTTGCTTCAAATTATTTATTTTATTTTGAAGGAATAGAAATTTCCGCAATAAATTATTTCCAGTTGAATTTCATCACTCATTTGTTCGATTTGATTCTCACTTCATTCCTTTTTTTTTATATGTAATGGTGCAAAAAATTCCGATTCACTACAAACAATGATATATGTATTTGGAATTGAACCAATGAACTGTTGAATTAAAAGTTAATATACTATTCCTTCAACTACAAGTTTGGTTATTTCTTTTGTTGGTCTTTATTTGCATATTTTATAAACGTAGGCTTTAAAATTTGTTCATCACAGAAAATATTAATTAAGAAACAGAAAGTCATTTTAAAAATTCTATTTAACTTCGCTGTTATTTTAATTACATAGAAATTTCCAATTCTTATTGATGTAATCGAGATAAAAAAAAAATATTTCTATCTATTTAATCTTGTTTCACCATAATTGTAACTATCAAATAAATCATGCATTTTTTTAAGGATATTGTATTCGTAGCATTCATACTTATTTATTTGATAACAAATAAATAAATTCCTATGATATAATGATTATTTATCCTAATCACTACATGTATCAACAAACAGAAAAATTGAAATATATTATTTTAATGAATAATGAGGAAAAAAACGCGTGTGTAACCTTTTAAATCTGATTCCTGAACAGTTTTGATTACTTAAAAATAAAACTAAGTAAATCAATTATAATTTTATCTAAAATTCAGTAGCTAAAATAAAATCAGTAAACAGATAATATTATGATCTGCTGCCTAAGAAAATATTTCGGTTAATTCAAGATGTTCCGGATATTTTAATATAGCATACGGCTTCTGCAGTTGATACGTACATATGAATACTCGCATTTATTATATATAATTAGTTCCAATCATTTATTAATTATAATTTCTATAGTGTTAGTCGTTTTATTCATTTTATCAATAGTTGCATTGTACGTTTAGTTAAAGCACACAAAAATATGTTTCAAATAATACATTTTATCCGAAATGAAAAAAAAGTTTTAAATTCAACCAGAGAAAAAGTCCATCTGTGGTAAATAAAGGATTAAGGTTGAAAAAAATATATATAAAACAATATATTTTCTCTCATGAAAATGGTTATCCATACTAAAAGAAATAAAGCTTTTCTAATGCAAAAAATGTGTACAAAAACAATTTTTTTTTATTCTGTACTGTTTTAATTTTCAGCTGGAAATATTTCTAAGAAAATTCCATCAATTTTTTTATGCTTTACAATAATGTAATCTAAATGAATAAAAAATTTTTAAACACATTCCATTGCTTCTAAGTTTAGTTATTATTTAGAAACATATTTACAAAATTCCTTATTACTTATATTTTTTGTAGTGTGTATAAATGAAAAAAAATTATATTATCTAAATGTATTTAAAGTCATGTAGTTCCATAAAAAAGTTTCAACTTTTTCGTATGTATGAGTTGTACTAAAACGTAATATAATTTCCGGTTTCAAAGTATAATAAAAATTTACTCAGTTCTATCGAAATGTTTATTGACTTTTATCATTTTGAGAACAAATAAAATGGCAATGAGATGTTAAATTCAAACTTAGTGGAAAAATCGTTGAGTTATTTGTGCAACTGTAAATTTATATTGTTATATTATTGAGTGATAACAACAAAAATATTCTTAGCTTGTTTGTATTTTTCACATTGAACAACCATTCAGTAATCCTCTATTGTGTGAGGCTTTGTGACCATCTTCATTACCTATTTCTTGGAATTGTCATCTTCACGATACAAAAAGAACGTATCTGGAATTGTACTATTCCAACTTCACATTTAAAAGTGAATTTTAGAATTCATGATATTTCAGAATTTAGTGCAATGAGGCATAATGTATGATTCGCTTATTGAATAATTTGTTTTATAAATTTGTTTTTTTACTGTATTTTATCACCTATAAGGCCATAGAATAACACTTGATTTATTTATCTGAATTAAAAATTATTGTATTATAAAATTTTGAAACAATAATTTTGCTCGATTTTGAATTAGTACACTCAATTTGTACTGTAAAAAATATAATCCTTTTCGTTACTTTTTGTCTATAATTAATCTGTGTTTTACATTTTTTCATTTCCAAATGCAAAGTAAAAAATATTTGAAAATGAAAATTTGTATCATTGATTATAATCATTTAATCTTAATATTATAAAAATATCATAATCTAAAAATGACAATGCAGTTATTTTCTTGGTATTATTAATCTTTAAAAAATTATCTAAAGTTAGTTTTGCTGTGTCAAACACTTAACTTTAACTGTTTGTCAAATTCAGCACAATATCCTCTAGCATGAGACGATAAATTTCGAGCATTTGAAACTATTTGTAACATTTATAATTCACTTTTCTCAATTTCGCCCCTATTTTCGTATTTTTTTTTTAAACTTTAGAATGTTCTACCTAAAATATGCCGTAAGAGCAATCAATGCAAAAAAGCTTTTATTCTTAAATTTTCTAATACTTTGATACTTTTCTGAAAACTTTTATTAAGTTGCTAAACATTTTGAACTATTTCTAAGATTATAACTCCACTTTTCACCAATAAAAAATAGTTATAAATATCTTTCGATAGTGCCCTGTAAAGGTTTTTGCTCTTCATTTTTTAATTATAAATGATGTTGTTTAAGAAATTTTCCTCCTCAAAAAAGAAATTAAAATAATAAAATTCAACTTATAGTTTTGCAAAATATGAATCTCTTCTGTAAATGTTTTATCTGTAGAATTTTGATTATTTTTTTAATATTTATTTGGAAGTTTTCTCTTGCATTTGTGATCTTGAACAAGCATTATTAATTCAAATTTATCTACAATAGAATTTACTAAGCATCTCATATTTTTATGAATGTTTATTGAAACAAAAACATTTTGAATGCTTAGACATACAAATTTCGAAATGCCATTTCTTCATTTTCCTAATAGATGCAATTTATAAAAAAAAAATTTGCAAATTCGAAACGAAATGAGAATGGAAAAGCAATTACAATAATTGATGGTAAATGCTTCAATAAATGATAACGCGTGACTCTTGAAAAAATTTATATTGTTAAATAGTTACAAAAGAATTCTTATATTACTGAATGTAAAATTATTTAATAACCAGAATTATTTTCATGTGCATTAAGAATATTTGTTTATAAAAATTTTTTAAATATAAATGAGAGCATATTGCAATTACAGAAAAACTTATTTATTTGCAGAAAAATTGCAATTTAGTTACATTGTTTAAACTTTTATGACAATGAATTTTCAAAAAAGAAAACGCCTTTTTATATTTTCGACATATTTCAAAAGTAGTATCTTTAATAAATGTTTTCAATGAAATTATTTTTATTTTAAGAAAGTTTGGTTTTTTTAAGTTAGTTACTGTCATTCAAAAACGAAATTTTCACTATTCATTGCATTATTTTAGTGATTCATTTTTATCAGATTGATAGGATATTTACTTCTATTATATTCTTAATATATGATTTATAAAATTCTGCATCAATTGACATTTTTTTATGTTAGAACAGTGTCTCAGTTTATTATTATTATTTAGAATAAAAAACATTTATTCATTTATGGTCTTTATTAATTTTTATTAACAAGAATGTAATTATTAATAAAAACTTAATAACAATTGAATTCCAGATTCTAATCTAAAACTGGTGCAGAATTATTATGCTTTAAAAAATGTAAAACTGTTTCTGTTAATTTTTGTGGCAAGAATATATTAACTCTACTTCAGATATATATATTTGCTTACAGGAATTTTAATTTAATAAAAAATCAGTTTTATTATGTTATTTAGGAAATAAAATGATGGAATCAAAAATCTGTATATAATTCCTATGATCAATATGAGTTAATACTAGCACTTTAAATTATGTAAAATATTTTTTTATCATTTTCAATACTTTGCAAAAATGTAAATGAAATTAGCTCATGAACATTGTACAATGAAAAATAGAAATGGTTATGTTTAAATTCGATATTGTTACATTTTTTATTTTACTATAAATGTAAAAAAATTACGTTTTTACCAAATAAAGAACGAAATAATGCGTACAAAAAAAGAATTACTCTGTTTTAATAACGAAATAACTGTTGTTCCAAAAACATGTTTATTGTATTGCAAATTTGTGTTCAGTTAATTTGATTAGCAACAAGTGCAATTTTGTTATATACCTTATGAGAAATAAAGAAAAGAAAAAGAATATGCAATCGTACTTCATTAAAAAGTATTTAATTTTTTTAAATATAATAAATAACATTATTTTGCTACATTGTAGCAAACGAGATATTTCATATTACGATTATCCTAATTACTTTATTTTATTAATTTCATATTGTTACTGCAAAAATAAGAAATCGTTATATTAATTTAGATTACTAATAGTTTTCCTTCTGTTTTTAGCTTAAGCAAAACTATTATAAAAATGTGTTTTTACTTTACATTATTACGTTGCATAACGATAAATTATTTCATAATTTTTTTCAACAAAATATTAATATGTCTGATGATGATGATGCCTTGTCAACAAAATAAAATGAACAAAATACAATGATGATATAATTGCTTCTGTACTGTATCCTGTTGGCAAGGCTATCAACAGGAAATAGAATAAGAGCTATTTAAATGAATGAAAATTAAAGTATTATAATCAGTAATTTATGTTTCGAAATTAATCAGATGACTTCTTACTTGAATTTTAGATCTGAAGAAAAAATATAATAATGTTGCTATGTAGACATATATACATGTTTATTATTCAATACCTCATAGATAGTTTATGAAAAATTTCTGCTACATAAAATTTGAAAAACGTGACCAAAGTTTACTTTTAAATTTCTATATTCATATGTAATAATTCGTCTTATAGTACAGATTATTACAGTACAGAAGTAGATATACTTCTTATAGTACAGTATTAATTCTTCTTATAGTATAGACCAGTTATGCAAGTAAATGTATTGACAACACTGATTTAATATGAAATAAATGTGAAGTTCAATAATAAATGTGTTATTTTAATGTCAGAAAAACATAATTATTTTCATTCATGTTATGGCATGATAAAAAATAATTTTCAAAACATAAATGAAAATATCCATTACTAATCTAATTCATTTTATGAAGAATTTACATTTTTCTGAATATTTATTAAGTTCTTGCTATTTCCTTTTTTAATATATATTGAAATATATTATACTGTGAATAAAAATAATTATCCTTACTTTAATTTATTTCGATTGAGTTATTGCACCTATTTGTAAAGGCAGTTACTTTTTTATCTGAATTTTTTTGTATTATAAATATCTATGCTAAATGTAATGAATGTTAAAAATAAAATGAAAATGTTAATTAAAATAAAAATGTAATAAAAATATTAAGGCTAAAAATGCAATGAATGTTAAAAAAAAAAAAAATGTAAGCAATTTTTTGATGAACTGAAAAGTTTATTTTTGTAGTAACATCATTTTTAGTTCATAAAAGGATTTGTATTATTGGCTAAAAGTGTTTTTATATTTATTTTCACGTAAGATGAGTGATCGGATGTAAAATAAATTATTCTTATATCAAGTTCTTCAATCGCATTGATTTTCGTTTTCCATTTTAGAAAACTATTAATAGCAAATAAACAAAATATTAATTATATTTAATGATAAATCGCTTGAAAAATATTATTTCAGAGCTCTGTTAATAATAACTAATTTATGTACTTGAAACTGAAAAATACCGAAAAAATTGCTCAAAAGTTAGTGGTATTTTATATTAAAATTATTTTAGCTAATCGAGCGTTAGTTAAAATATGTTTCTTTTAAATATTAAAACTAAAAAAATTGATTAATCAACTGTACAATTCTCTGCATTAAATGTTACCTTTCTTAAATATTGGGAAAAAATTATATTTCTCAAATGGTGTAGTTATTAATCGTAAATGAGTTTTAGTGAAACAAAGATCGCAAAATTATTTTATTTTAACACTTAATATTTTCTTACTTTTATTTTTATTTTATAAGACATGGATATTGATGGAAATAAGCTGCTTGATTTTTTATCGTTGATTACGTGATTAACATATTTTACTGACGTTGTATGACTTAGGAAATGAAAATGTTTTTACTTTATAATAGGGTAACCTGAAAATTTATCTTGATTGATTAAATATACTTACTTTTCTTATTTTTTATCCATTTCATGCGTCTTGACTCACGTTGGTGTATTTTTTACTTATATTCAAGTCGAATAATCTCTGTATAGTTATTAAATTAAAACAAATTGCTTATATTTTTAAAATTCATTCTGTTTTTAAAATATTCTCTGAAAAATAATTTATTATTTTATGAATTTATTTGGCAAATTTTCTTTATTTTTCTTAAATACCAAAAGTTTGAAACGATAAATGGTGAAAAATATTTAAAAGTTTTCCATGATGCATATTTTATATATAATTATTTTTAATGAATAACGTACTTTCAATGTAATTTCATTCGAATGAAATAAATTAATTTTTTGAATCAGATTATATTACTTTTCACTCGCTTCAAACATATTTACAACAAAAGAACCAGCAATAGTCTAAAATTTCTTAAGCTTGTTTTTATGTTAAAAAAACTTTTTACTATAAGTAAAGATAAATTTTTCAACTACAGAGTTTTCACTTTTTAACTTGATTATATTTTAGTTATTTTGAAATAAAGTAATAAATTAAATTAATATTCAAAAATTCAAAAAAATATGTAGTTAAATGTATTTACTATATTTCAGATTCGTATTAAAAAATTACTTTTTTTAGATGCTTCTATTGACGGAACAGAATCTTTTTAATAACAATTTGTTCATTTATGTCAATTCTTTTTTATTTTCTGAATGAAGTTTATCACGAAGTTGCTAAAGTATAAAGAACTATACCCTATGAATTCTGCTAAACTAAATATCTAATATGAGTTGATGAAACAGTTAACAAATTAATTTCCAAATTTTGTACAATTTGTATTATTTCTTCTAAATTTTAAGGAATTTCTATCTTTTCTTTCCACATATGTACTAAAAATAACAATTATCAATGCTACTATTGCGATAATTAATATATTATTTAACCTTACTATTGGAAATATTTAAGAACGATATTAAGTATTCCTTACGTTAACCTGATTTTAAGTGCTTTTTAAGTTCGAAATTTGTGGTTATTCTTATGTAGATTTTTAACAAAAACTCTGAAACACCATATCATAATTAAATTCGTAGTCAAATAATAATTCATATTTTTCCTAGAAAAAAACATTTATCCTTTTCTGTAGGGATATTTAAGTACGTTTTGTGAAAAGGAAAGGAAGTAAAATGAAATAAGCTTTTGTTTTTATATACATAGTATGTAAAAATATTTATTTTTAAGCTATTATTTATAACAGCTCTATCAATATTGAGAGATTTGTGATCTGAAGTTTTTATCTATATGCAATGTCTTGTGTAATTTTAACTCATGAAACTTGTTATTTATTTGAAATTAATTATGCGAATATCATTTATTTTCCATATTCTGTAATCACAAATGTCTTGCGTAAATTTTGTAAATGTTCTTAATGATTTTCATAAATTTCTATATGTTATTGTGCTCTTAATTTAAATGAAGAAATAAACGTTTTGCTAAATCTATTTACAATACTTAAATGAAATTTTTATTTTGTTTTAAAATACATGAGTGAATTTTGAATAAGCTAGTGTTTTTAACACATCGCTATTAAATGACTAACAAAATTGAAATTAATTTCAAATACACGATGAAATTCTCAATTTTTTCTTGAAAATTAGTTTCTTTAAATTGTTTCTCATTTGTAATTTTTTGGCAACTTTTTATAAAGAAATTTTATTTTCCAAGTTAATAAATACGGTTTTAGTAAAACAGCGATTGCATGTTAATTATTCATTAATTCTCTCTTTTTTTTTAATTTTTTAGGATTTGTATGCGTTCTAATTTTATTTATGAAATAAAATACTTTTTAATAACATAGTTCAAAGGAATCAACATTTTAGTTTAATATTATTTTAACATGGAAATAAGAAAAACTGTTTTAATATGTTAATAAAGCTAAATACGCATTTATTTGTTATAAGCATTGCACCTTAATAAGAAGCGAAATTAAAATTCTAAATTAATTCTGATTTCCTGTAAATTAGGACGCTCATTTGTAACAATTTTACATTTTATTGTTCTTAAAAGAGATAGCATATATGTGAACCGTGATTTTACTGTAGTAAATTAAAAGCAATAAGCATAATTTTAGCAAAATAAATCATCTTTAATAAAATCGACAACCTCTTTCAATCTTTAATAAAAATCTTTAATGAAATCTATAATCATTATTACATAATATTTTATCTTAAATCAATACAGCACAATCTTTAATAGAATCGAAGAATTATTAATGTTTTCAATCATATAAAAATTCTAATTATGATAATAAATATATTTCTTATTATTCAACGTATCTTTAATGAATTTTTCATGAATCAACATAAAATGCATTTTTGAATTTAACTTTCTTTTTTATACTCATTGAAATAACTTGTTATCATTTATTTTATTAGCAAACGTATTTAGTTATAAAATAAAGGATAAAATGTATGAGCTATAGTAAAAGTAAATAAAAAATAAATGAGAAAAAAAGGTGCAAAATAATGATTATCTTGAATAAAATTTCTCCTAATTTTATAATTTTTGTATTAAATATATTTTCCTACCATTGTTATCTGTAATTTTGAATATCAGTTCATTTCTAGAATACAGGTGTTCTAAAAATAAATAAATAAATAAAAGCATAATATTAGCTTTGCTTGTGTTGTTGCCATTTTGCGCTCTCCGATTAACTTGTGAATGATCATTTGAGAATAGAACTCACCCGTGGGCTTTGGGATAGTGCAGTCATGCCGTCTGGATTCCGGCCAGACTATCCGGCATTCCAGATATGTTGTTGTGTTGTAAAGCCTTGCGTTATTTAATATCAGACGGAGGCTTTTTATTTTCCGAGCAGTCCTTAGAAATATATACGCCAACAAATCTCCAATCGCCCGGCCTTGAAGAAGTTTATCGCCGTTGAAGAGTCTCGTCGACGGAATGTAAACACAAGGGGTACAGGAATGCTTTTGGGTATCTGCCTGGGACTGATGATCTTTTCTTTTTCACTCGGTTTTCGACCAATCACGCACCTTTCATTGGGAAAATGACCATCTCTGTTCACTGTCCATGAAAGGAATGATTGATGGGATTCAAACAATATTTCATTTGGGGATCGGGGTGTCATTTGAGTGTGACGTAAATTAACAGGTGTCTGGAGGGATTTCAAGAGTTATAAGTATTACAACTCCATATATATTTGTTGTGATATTTGAAATTTTTTTGCTATTAAAAGTTACTTATAAAGTCCATTATAACAAAAATTATTTATATCGCAAACCGCTTAATTCAACGGAAACTGCAATGAGAGCAAATTTTTTTTTGTATTTTTACTTCGATGCATTGATTTATCTCAAATCAAGGAGCTGATGTACAACTTGGATAAAAAAAAAATTATTTTGGACTATAGTGCTCATTAAATACAAGGTGCTTTTGCATAAATTGTGTGAAAATTAGATTCGGAGGCAAATTTATATTCTGTAAAATCAAATTTAAATTGATCTGATTCTGCTACATTTACCTCTTTCCGTAAACACGTTAATTCAAATTTATATCATATTCATTAATCGTATATTGCTTTATAATTCATAGTTATGATTTTCTTACTCTCTGTGTTATCATCAAATATAATTTTCATATAGATATTTTATTATATTTATAATTGTAATTTATATATTTCTTTTTGTATTTTAACTATTTCACCTGAGTACGGATTTTCATGACTTTGTTTATAAAAATAATAGATATATATAGTGATAATTAATATGTATATATACATATATATATCATAAAATTCTGAATAAAAATTATGTTATGTTTTGTTCTTTTTTATTCGCTTTCATTTGTGCATCTCAAAAATGTGAAATTTTAAGAAATGACATACATTTACATTATTTTTTATTAGTAATTATGAAGTTCGAATTTCATACTAACGAAACGATATTAAATATGAGTTTAATGATTTCATTTGAAAATATGCTTTGGATATATCATCTGAAAGTATGTTTTGGCATATTACTTAAGATTAATAATTTATCCATCTTTTAGTGTATTGAATTCTGTGTTAATCAGTTAAATATTTATCCTTAAGAATTTAGTCCAATCATATTTAGTTTTGATATATATATATATATAATTATAATATATATATATATATATATATATGTATATATATATATATATATATAATTGTAATATCATAATATATATATATATATATATATATATATATATATATATATATATATATATATATATATATATGTATATATATATATATAGTTTGCAATATTGACAGTAAGAAAATATAGATTTTTTATGATATTGGTGAGTTTTAAAACTATGGTAAACGTTTACATTATTTTTAAATGATGTTACCATGATATTTGATATGGTTTCTTATACTTTCATGTTCATAAAGATTCACCAATAGATTAAACAACTGGTTAATTCATTCTAAAATAATAGACATTCTGAAAATAATATAAAATGAGGATTATAATTGTGCTACGTTTAGTTGCCACAAATTGTTTTATAAAATAAAACAATTTTCATATTAATCTGAAATGGTTTATTTTGTAAAATATAACACGGTCCATTTTTTAAGTATTAATATAATACATAATATAGAAAAGTTCATTTTCTGTTAATATTTCTATGCTGACTTGATAAGAAAACATAAAAACTTTGTTTCTGTTGTGGTCCAGTTATGTTGACTCTTAAAAGTACCCTCATGATCCTATTTTTTAACTTAGAAAATTTCTCTATTGTGTAAAGATGCAACTTCTATATTTTTGGAATATTATCTAAATAGAAAATTATCTTTCGCCAAATTTCATTCTGTTAAAACATTTCTTAATAATAATAAATAATACATTTTAGACTTTTTGTATTATTAACAATAATGTTCTTATTAAAAGCTTACATTTTGGTGATTTGGCTTTCAGTTCAACAGTGTCTAAGTTTGATCTTCGCATGTTCTCTGGACATATGTTTGTAGTAATTGGAGTTTTTTTTACTCTGTGACCCGATAGGATGAAACTTTGTGTGCAAGACAACCAAAACCAAACTAACGTAAAATTTTTGTAACTTAATTTTTATCGTATGAAGTTAAATACAATTTAATCAAAATCTATCATTTGGATTAACTATGGATATTTAAAAGGAAAATAAAAATTAAATTTCTGCATTACGTGTAAGAAATGTCTTATATCATAGAACTAATGCAACCTTTATTTCATGGTGTAGTTATATTTTTATTCTTTTTAAATAATAAAATAATGGGAATTAATATTTTCGTATAAATATTACGATGGTAAATCTCATTTTAAAGTACAAATCCAACTGATCATGACCGTTTTTAAGGAATTACTTTTTGTAAAAATTGGTTGGATTTTTTTAACTTCGAAAACGAATATTTGTATTTTATTTCAAGTACTTGAATTTTTAAAAAAAGGGTATATAAAATTTTGCTTATAAATTTTAATTATAAAAAGTCTGTGATTTTAAAATAATATGAAAATTGTATCATATAAAAAAGGAAAATGGTCATTTGTTAAAACCTCATCATTTATTTAAATCATAAAATATTAATAATTTTAAATTTTTTAGGAAGAAGCACATACAATTAAAAGGAAGTGGTTCATTTTGGATGCCTTGATGCGATAATTTTTTATTTACTTAATTGTGAATTATTGTCACAAATTTTTGTAATTTTTTTATTAATGAATTGAAGCAATTTATAAACATGAGATCATAAGTGTCAGATAAAAAGTATAAGATTTCTGCTGGAAATGAATATTTTAGAGAATGACAATTATTATTTATATAATTAATAATTATTTATAATATGTAACACTCCTTAAAAACGTATTTAAATATTTCTCTTACTTAATGAAACTGATATATATTAAAGCTGATGTATAATAAACATTTTTGGTACGAAATGTTCATTTTATTTAATTTGAAATTTCTTATAATTATTTTATTCATATGATATTTTTAATAATTAGTGAAAACTTTCATAAGAAAGTCTTTTGTTAAAATTCATGGATAATATTAATATTATTTCAAGGTCTTATTATCTCTATTATTTCTTATATTAAATTATTTCTAGATTTACTAAAAATTATTTTCCCAGGAAATATATTTAAAAGATGAATGTTCAAGAGTTTTGCATGGGAATTTTATATTGAAATTTGTTGAATCTAACTATAAGGAAGTTGCTTTTTATAAAGTTTTTAACTCAAATTACATGATAGTTAAAGTTATAATAATAAAAATATATAATTTTAATTAAATGCTAAAATATTTGATTGTACAATATTTAGTTCTTTAGGATTTTGGAAAACACTTTAATGCTTTTTTTGATTTGCGAATAAATTTTCCTGTTTAGATTTCATTAATAACCTAGTAATATTATTAATTGTGTGAAAGTATGAAATTTTATGTGTGTTTTACTCAAATATATACAAATAAAATTACAATTGTATCATTAAAACGTGTCACAGATAACTGTTAAAAGACATCATTTTAAAATTTACATAAAAAAGCAGTTAAAAATATTTGATGGTAATTTAGTAAAGGAATAAATGATTTTTCTTTCAATCACATGTAACTTTCAAAACTGTTAAAGGAAATATAGCATTGATATCATTAAAAGTAATGTAACTCATACTGTTTGTAAAAGTAATATCGTTATGTTCTTCTCATTATGCTTCTCCAAATATAACCTTTTTTGCTTTTAACATCATTTTTTTAAACCAAATTTAACCTTTTTACGACTGATCAAATTAAATCATTAAATCAAAAGCCTTTATTCTCAACTATTCTTTCATCTATTTGTAATTGCTTTCAAAATAATTAAATTAAGTTAATACTTTAGCAGAATTATAAATAGATGAATGATTAGATCAAAATAAAGTTTCAGAAACATTATATGCAAACAATATAAGAGGATTTACAGCTTTAATAATAATTACTCTTTGCTGTGTTAAAGTTGTAAATCGCAGTATCTTTGCTTGAAATGTTTCTCGAACTTTATTTTTATAATCTATCGCATTGTTTAAAAATTTTTTGCATATAACATTTTTAGTATAAATACTAAAGTATATTCCTGAGAAATTTACATTACCAATTACTTCTGAGGTTCCAATTTCAAAATTTGTATATTTCTGTACCGATGTTTCGTCACAAATGTATAACTGATGGTACCTATCTTATCGACTTTACATTCATTGCAAATTTGCAGGACAGGTAAGCAGAATCCAGAATCCTTGAGAGAGGTGATGTTAACGGGATAATGTGCTACTACCTGTTCGCTACATGCGTAACATCTCCGTGGAAACTATTAAATCCTACGCATTAAGTGACAGAACTGAATGGATGTCGGTGGGAAAAAAAACGAAAGCTTGCACCTAAGCATTCAATTTAACGTAAATATCGAGTTATCTTCAATCGATCGCCATATTGTTGTTAAATACCTTAAAAGCTCGCGTTCCTTAAGCTCTAAAATATGCAAACTCCTGCGCATTTTTTTGAATTTTTTAAGCCTTCCCAGTGAAGCATTTTCCCAAGAACGTGACATGCAGCTTCGGCAGATAAGAGGATAAAAAGAAATTCATCGCATATTAGACATTGACATATTTCCGCTTTTAGCCCTTAAGTATGGCATGTAATTTTATCAAGAAAAATACCTTCCCCATTTGATATTTCTGGGAATTTTTCCGAAAGATGTTTGTTGGGATAATGGAACGAATACAAGACTTATTGTTGTTCGAGTGTGTTCTTTTTCAAAGGTTGAAGGTCATTTTATTTCGATACATATTGATTAATTTTGTATCATTCTGTTTTATTCTGTATCCAGGTATAGGATACATTCATCAAGTTTTAAACTGTTAGGTCATTAGTGTGGGGGAATTGAAATCTCTTCTAGCTTAATGGGTTACTTCAATTGAAATTATATTTGAAAATTAAACATTTTTGGCTCTTGTTTATTATTTTTTTTATTGTTATTGTATTATTTATAAATTTTTCTTTATTTTTACTTAAAAATACTTAATGCAGTCATTAATTACGTTCTATAGTATTTACTTTCATATTGATAGCGGTCCGAATGTGAGATTTCGGCTTCATTTAACATTCTAAAACTGTCTAATATTCTGAAATATAAATTAACGTCAATTTTCTAGTTCTAATTACTAATTTTTCTTTTACTATATTCAGTGACTGTAATTTAAATGCTTCTTTGACAAAATGAAAACATTAATCAGCAAAAGTTTAAAAGAAGCTCCTTTTACTTATGTAAATCTACTTATGTTGATAAATCATTTAGTTAAATGTATTCTACTAATTGTTGTGGTAATCGACGGAACAAAATGGCAGATTCACTAGCTAACGGAGGAAATTTTGTGCTACAAGAATTTAAACCACTTCTTCCAGAGTCACTTAAATAACATATTTTTTTAGAAATTAATGCATACTTTTAAATCTGACTTGGTGCCAAACTCAACACAAGTTAAAAGAAGGCAAGAACGAAATGACAGATTTGCTAGCTAAGGGAAGAACTCTTGGGCCACAGGACATTAAACCACTTCCTTAGAATCACTTAAAAAGCATATTTTGAAAAAAAATTAATTGTTACTTTTTAAATTTGACCAGGTGCCAAAATCAACGGGCAAAACCTGGACTAATATTCAAGACACTTGGCAACACTTTGTCAAAAATCCCATAAAGTGGCTGTGGAAAATATTATACTCCAAACAGGCCAGGAAGGCTTGGCACAACTATTTTATGGCATCAAAAAGTTTTATGGCTTGGCAAAAATAGGCATCCATTCATCTAGATTATGACAACTGTTTAATTTGGAAACTATGAAAGCAGAACATTTAGGAAGATGTGCCTAAAATCAGATACAGGTTCTCAAAAATGGAATGAGATAAGCAAAGTATACTAGAGCGCCAAAACTTTCATGAGCTGATTTAAAGACTGCACCGCTTGTGTTCCTTTTCTTGTCATTTTGTTTTAACTTTTAAATTTTTTAAAATTTCTGTTCCTTTGTTATTTTGACCTGTTTATTACCTTAAATGTTTGATCAATTTATTATATTTGTCCTTCCTTGATACTTCAGCTATTATGTATTTTGGATTAATCTTTCCAAAAGTCTGGACTATTCCTAGTGAGACACGTATATTTTATAACAACTCTACTAATCATTTGAAAAGTCTAGACTATTCCAAGGGAAAAACACGTATGTTTTATAACAACACTCTACTAATCGTTTGAAAAGCCTAGACTATTCCAAGGGAGAAACACGTATGTTTTATAACAACACTCTACTAATCGTTTGAAAAGTCTAGACTATTCCTAGTGAGACACACGTATGTTTTATAACAACATTCTTCTAATCATTTGAAAGGTCTAGACATTCCGAGGGAGAACCACGTATGTTTTATAACAACACTCTACTAATCGTTTGAAAAGTCTAGACTATTCCAAAGGAGAAACACGCATGTTTCATAACAACATTCTACTAATCGTTTGAAAAGTCTAAACTATTCCTAGTGAGACACACGTATGTTTTATAACAACATTCTTCTAATCATTTGAAAGGTCTAGACATTCCGAGGGAGAACCACGTATGTTTTATAACAACATTCTACTAATCGTTTGAAAAGTTTGGAAAATTCCACATCTATAAAAATAGACTGCGTAATTAAATACACCTTTGCATTCTAATATTATTCGTAATTAATTTAGTTCTAATTACAGTGTTATTATCTTAAAATCTGAAATGAAATAAACTTCATAAATTACTTGTAAATGGTTATAATATAGCAAAAAATCGAATAGAGTTCATTAAAACTTTTATAGCTATTACTTTCAAAAGGAATTTGTGATTTTTTATGTATTTTCTTTTTCTGAAATTTTAGTTTAAATTAGATTTTAAAAAATATAGATATTTTTCTTATCCAAACTTTGCCAAATTTTGATAAAAAAACAATTGTAGTGTATTAGTAAATAAGAATCAAATGAAGTGACATTTTCTTAATCATTATTTCTAATTCTTATATGCTTGATTTATTTACTTTTATTTCAACCAGTCCTACAATAAATATTTTATCTTGCATACAAATCAAAAATTTGAGTCATGACTTTTCATTTTTTAATTTTGCTGAAATTTAAATTAAAAACTTAATTTTATTAGGATGCATAGATGCGTAATCGTTTCGACATTTTTAGTAGACAAGAATGATATAACGCATAATTTTAGACAAACTGATGATACAAATTTTTGGATTCTTTTATAAGGTATTGTAATGATTTGGTTAATTGACAAATGAAAAAGGTAAAAATTGTCAAGGAGAATTATTGATCTGTCAAGTATTATTTGCATTAATGTATGCCTCATAAGTAATTTGATTTAAATTTATCTCAGTGCTTGAAATTAATTATGTTATTCTATTTTCTATAAAGTTTTATTAATTATTATTCTCTCTTTTCATTCAACTAATTAATAATTGCTTTTAAATAAAAAGTAAATTCCAAATGAACTATATATACATTTTTTATACTTGGAACTATAAGATTTTATATTTGGATTTTGACAGTGAAAATCTTGTTTTTGCTGTGTTTTTATTAGAATGTAAAACATTTGTGTCCATAAATATCTACTTTCATATTTTATGAAATTTATAAATAAAATTCTAATAATAGTATGAATCAATGATATGTTGAAATGAAAATTTCTTTCAATTTTATGTAAAATTAATTAAAAATGTATGCGTGCTTTTTCATCTTTTTACTTAAATTTAAATGATAAAAATCTTAAATTTCTGTATATTTTTTTCCAAGAATATTCATCAAAATATAAATTTTCTGCAAATACTCAAGAACAAACTTCCTTTAAAATAAAAACTCCCGTTAAATTATATTAAATTTTTGTTCCATTATCATACTTGTCCTTTTATTGTATTTTTTTAGCTATTTCGCCACTATTAATAAAATGAATGGTTAAAGAAGTACAATGATGTTTATATATTGTTTAAATTAATAAAATTACAGAAGACTGTATTTTAAAAGAAAATAATAAAAATCTGTGTATTTTTTAAGTTCATTTTAATTAATTGTAGAGTAATCATTTTACACGAATTCATAAAATTTAAAAATTATTTATTTCCAAATTTATTTTGAAACCTCATTGTATAAGTGTAGTTAAATATTAATAATTTTATGTATAAATCATTAATACAGATGGACTTGACAGTTATGTATCCGGAAAACGATATTTTTGATATCACAACATATATTTTTTTATAAGTTTAAACAATTCTTATGATCCAATTTTACTTTATTATATCAATAAACTTAGCAATATTATAATAAAATATTTTATTTAAAATAATTATTGCCATTCTCTATTTAAAATTCCACATTTTTCGAGATCAATGTGTGTAAATTCTTCAAAGTATCATTTAGTAAATATATGTGATAGACAATGAATTTAAAATTCATGCTGTTCTCGTTTGAAGATATAAATTTAAATTCTTCATTTTTACTTTGTACTAAAATATATTTAAATATTTCTATTATTCATAAATTAGTTCAGAATAAAGTATAGACCTCACATATTTCGTTTATTATATACCTCTGTATTGTTGATAAGAATAAGTAAGAAGTTATTTACTAATTACGTCACTTGTTTTCAAAGTTTAAACATTAAAAAACAATAAATAAGAAATTTATAATCATCCCATTCATATTATATTGATTATTTTATATAAATGATATATTATATTTATAATATGCATGACAAATCACTATGTATTATTTAGCGACATTCTTCGATTCTTCGTTACTATTCTTTCTGGGATATTTACACATGCAAACTAATGATAAAATATTATTTATATTTTAATCATTATAGTTCTTATTAGGGAACATTTTAACTGTTACTGATATATAAATAATGATTCACTTTTAACCATACAAATCTAAAATTTTAAGAATAGTTTCGCATTGGACTTACGGAGATGTTTGATGAACCCATCTCGCTAAAAGTAACAGCGGCAGGTGTATCGGCATCTATCCGTAACATTTCCCGCGGTATCTTACTTTGCCTATTCATCTTTTTTAAGTTCATCTAATTTTTGTTCATAAGAAAGTGGTTCATTGCGATTAGAGTTAAATGTAAATGCAAATTAGTGCTGCATTTATTTATTCAAAAATATTAGCAAGGTTATAATATTAACTAATCCTTATGGTTAGAATATAGTTTCCAATACTTACAAAATTGTATTGGAAACTATATTCTAACCATCGAGACAGTTTGAGTTATTATTTAATTCTTTTGATACCATGTTTATAATTACAAAAATTTCTTGAAAGTAAAATTAATTTTCTTAATTGCATTCTGATAATTTTAGTAATTTTGCTATAATCTATTTGAAAAATTACATACTAAAATAAACTTTCAATGTAATTAAAATACAATTTCTATGTAATAAGATAATCTAGATTTATTTAAAGTTATTCATGAACCATTTCATTTGCCGTTTGCTAATGCTAACTAATATGCAGAAAGATTAGTTTTCGAAACATGTTTCATAGTGAAATCAAAATGAAATTATTTTAATGTTAAAAATAAGTTTGAAGTGCGACATTATTATTAAATAATCGCTTTTAAAGTGCATATTCAATTAATACAATTTTTCTAAATTTAAAAGTATATTTTATCTACAAAATTTATTTTGAAAAATTTTAAATTTTAACAATATACAAATTATTCAAAGTAATAAATAATTTTATAAACAATAGAATGTAATTATAAATATATGTGTTGTCAAATTATTAAAATTTATGAAAAAAGATTTAAACTATTAGTGCAGATATTGGAAAACATTTAAATTATTAGAAAGTTAACTATTTCTGTTAAAAAAATATTACAAACACACTTCAGTAAAAACTTTCGAATTTAAATTGTTTTTAGATTTAAAATTATCTTCTTATAAGTAAATGAGTTGTAAATATTGCTGAAATTTAAAATCTTCAAAAGTGTTATTTATATTATTAACTATTTATTCAGACAATACTTACCTTAATCTAGTTCAAAGATGCTTTTCAAGTAGAATGAGTGCATTTTTTCTGTTATGTCATTAATAAGAAAAATATTGTATTTGAATGGTCTATATTACGTTCTTGAATTGGGGATTTTTCACATAAAAGTTCAAAGCAGATTTAATGTTACTTATTTTATTCTTTTATTGTCAAGATAATTTTTTGAAGTTATTTGGTTATTATTCCCATTTTCACTTTTTTAGAATCTAGTAATTTTTGATGTGCACTAAAGTGTACAACATAATAAATCTATAATTGATCCTTATATACTTAATTTTTTAAGTAAGCTAATAGTTAACTTTTTGGAGATTTTAAGAGAATTATGAAAAATAATAATGTTAACTTTGTTTTGTATATGTGAAAGAATTACCATTTTTTCATTTTTGTTTTCCTGAATAATAATAAAAACGAAATGTAATGGATATTTTTTTCAATGTTAGTTGTCCTTTCGAAACTTATTTCTTCCTATTTTATATTCTATGTTTTAAATTTGTAATTTTGAATTATGTTTTCGATATATACAGATTTACTTGACCATTATAATTTTTATTCCACTTTAAATTATTGGAATTTTTAAATTTGTTAATATTTAAAAATATACCATATTTTTGTCTTCATAAATGTTTCTTATTTCTTAGCAGACTTATTCCTACTTTGACTTGAAAACATTTAAACTTTGATTGTCTTTTAATTCACATAATTTTGCCATTCGTCTTTTTTAGGTGATGTACTGATAAAATTAGACTTTAAAAACTGAAAGACCACACTTCTTATAAAAGTAGAATTAATTCCCTATGCAAATTTTTGTTTTAAATATAATTTTTTTTTGTCTATGAATAAAACAATTGCAAAATATAAAGCTGTATGGAAATACTTCTTAAAATTCTTATGTTTTCTTAATTATCTTAAAATTAATCATTGGTATTTAATGTGAAATATTAATAAATTAAATATTAAAAAGTGTTTCTTCTATAACTGTAAAAATACAATATTCTCAAGGGCAAATATATAATCACAAAATACTTTTAAAATGCTATATCTTGCTATTCATTAAAAATATATTTTACGTAGTTTGAAAGGTTAGAAAATTCTTTAAAGTTGCTGTATAAATTAAGCCTTATTAATATATTATTTTCCTTCATTGTGTGACAAATAAAAAACTCATCGTTAGATGGCAAAATTTCTAAACAATATTCAAATTTTGTTTTTCAAACTATTCAAAAAAAATGAAGTTAATTTTACTTCAATACTAGTTTTCTTGTTTTAAAATGACAATTCTGGATAGTGACCTATGCAATTAATAATTAAAATTAACTAATAAAAAAAGTATAAAAATCGAGTGTTTTATGAAAACATGAAATAATTGTATTCCAAATAAATACTTCAAAATATTTAAAAAAAAACAGTAACTTTTAAATCGAAGCAAAAATATGACATTATCAATAGATATTTTCTCATAATAATGTAAAATTACCTTTTTTATGTTTTTAGTATTTTGAGTGTGAATATAAATATCCATGTAAAAATGTTTGCAACAAGTCTTAACAGATGTTTCATTTCTCATTTATGACAAAATCGCTTATATTTTTAAAGTTACTAAATCAATCTTTAGAATTCCTGCAATAGTCAACATTAGTTCATTAAAATTCTCTTCCAATTAACTGTGTTTTATCGTTCCTTTTTTATTCAAGTTTTCTAATAAAATAAAAAAGTATTCAATACCGGTTGTTATTTAACACAACTTTTCTTGCAAATAATAGTCAACATTAGTTCATTAAAATTCTCTTCCAATTAACTGTGTTTTATCGTTCCTTTTTTATTCAAGTTTTCTAATAAAATAAAAAAGTATTCAATACCGGTTGTTATTTAACACAACTTTTCTTGCAAATAATAGTCAACATTAGTTCATTAAAATTCTCTTCCAATTAACTGTGTTTTATCGTTCCTTTTTTATTCAAGTTTTCTAATAAAATAAAAAAGTGTTCAATACCGGTTGTTATTTAACACAACTTTTCTTGCAAATAATCCGATTTATAAAAATAAGATTAACAAAACAATACTTTACATCTTTAGAATAAATAGAAAAATAATTTTTCAATTCTGATTCTGGTTCAGAATTGCTTTCAGGTGTAAATTTGTGTTTTGAATGCATCCATAACTTTGTAAATGATGAATTTTGAAATTATTTTTACTATAAAAGTATTATGTTCAAATATGCAATAAAATTTTTTAATATATTTTACATTCAAGATGAATAAGTTGATTTAACTTTTAATTGTCTAAATAAATATAATTTCATTTTAATCGTTATACAATTTACTTAAAAGACTGTTTCTTAATTTCTGGGAACTAGATAAAATTCAATTCTTTTATTTTATTGTCATTTTTAAATTTATTTGAATTATTAAATAATATTACCTCAGTGTTTTTGCCCTGGCATTTTAGCTTATTGTTTTTATGATTTTTGTTTCTGTAAGACATAATCTTAGCAGATATACAATTTTAATAGATAACAGTTGATCAAGATTATTTTATAAGTTGATTTCCAATATATGATTTATAGTTTTGTTTTAGAATTTTTTTATACGATTGTGCTATATGTTTTCATAAATCTAAACATCCGTGATTTATTTGATGCTTAGATTATTTTACTACTTTAAATACTTATTACTTATATTTAATACTTAGATTATTTTATTAATTTATAAATGTATTAGAATAAACTACATTTTTTTGTAGTTCATTCTAATATTTATTCTAAGAACCGCTAAGAAACTTAAACGAAAATAATTTATTAATTTTTCTCAAAATTGTAGTGTTGAATTGATAAAAAACAGATTTATTCCTAATTTATTTTCGAAGATACATTTACATGTTATTTTTCTGGGATTTTTTTCCTATTTTCAAGGGAATGATAATAGACAGAGATCTTAAGACTACGTCAACAAGATTTAAGATTTCTGTTCGTAATTTATTCAATCTTCGAAAAGAACATTCCCAACTTCTGAGAACAATACCTTTCGCTGTGCAAAAGATTTTACTTTTCTCTGACGAAGCGATTTTAATCTAAAATCCATTTACATGCCAATTTTCGATTAACTCGAAATTTCGATTATTTTTTTCCTCTTGTCCAACTTCGAGACGCAGGAAAAGATAGCCTACTCCGTCTCAGTCTTTTCACCTGGACCTTAATAAATAAATAAATAGCAAAAAAAAAAGGTTGAATCCTTCACTTTGTCGAAGAAAAGAAAGTGGAAAAGAAGAAAAATGAAAGGAAAAAATAAAAGAAATCGAATTACTCTGCCGAAATTCGAGTTCCTTAAATTCCTGTATAACTCTACCTTTCCAAAGGTCGAGTTACTGCAGTCAATTTCGATGTTTCTTGAATTACGCCTTCTCGTCCTTACGGATACTGTATAGGGAAATGTGCTTAACTGTGCTAAAAAGAATTTGTAATATTCTGCAGAAACTGCTGCAGAAAGAGGAGGATTAAAAATGCTCGAACTCTTCCCATCCGTTTTTTCCTCGTATTTCGAATTTTCTAATTTGAGTCTTAAATCGAAATTGGAATCGTATAAAAAGAAAAATCATCCGTCACACTGCATAGCTTGTAGTTAAAGCGTTAACTGGATGGAATGCAGGCTAGATGAGGAACCCCAAAAGTCTTAAAGTTTTCGATTGAAATGAGATTTCGCTTTTTAATTTTTTTTAAATCACTCGCAGATAAAACGCTACTAAGCTAGAATGACTTCAAAAAATTTAGAATGAAATCTTATGTAATTTTATTACATAAAAACCGTTGAATTATAACTTAAAAATTGCATTCTAAGATCCGATGGTAAATCATTGAGTTTGTTGCTATTTGTGGTATTGGAATGATTTTATCATTTGCATCCAACCCTCACTTTGAAAAAACACATCTAATTTATTTGACACAAAACTTCATTTGTTTTATTTTTTCTTTTATCAATTTTGTGATCGTTTTTATAAAATAAAATGTTTATGTGGAGCAGGAAAATATCTTTCACAATATAATATAATCATTGCACACTAGTTGGAAACTTAAATATAATTATTTTTATCAAATTTAATTGTTTTTTTACATTTTTATTTTTTAAAACTTACTTTTATAGCCTACTATATTATTTTATAAAAATAGGAATTATATAGTTTAAATAAATTAATCATTATAATGAATTTATATGAAAAGAAGTTTATTATTTAATTTTTCATCTTATAAATGCAAGAGTTTTCATGTCATTCAACTAAATAAAATTTGAAATACTTAAAATTGATTGCGATAAGATTTGAAATACTTAAAATTGATAAATATCCAGACAGTATCAGCTGAAAGAAAATTCTTTTTAATCACCGTATAATAAATTTTAGTATTAAGGATATATTAAAATCTTTCAAGTCTATAAAGAAATTGTTTTTATTATTTTTGGAGAAAAAGATTTTCATTCCGATTATTAATAACTTTTTAACACATAAAAATTAATTTTTATATTTTATATAGGGGATTAAAGAAGATATAATTTTCTAATTTAATAAATGTTTTTTTTTATCTTTACAGATTTTAAATGTTTAAATTCTACATAATTGGATTACCGATTATTCTTTTTAAATTAATATCCTTAAGACATTGGCAAAAGAAAAGTTATAAAAATGTAAATTCATGATAAAATAAGCTCATATGCTCACTAAATTTCAACATTAATCACATTCAGTCATGAAACCATTGCATTTTATTTATAGCAATTTTTATGGTTTATAGTTAATTTCCATTTAATATAATGATCGTCTGTCGAATTTATAATTATTTCACTACTACTTTTATCATAACTTATTATATTCATTCTCAGTTTTATTAATAATCTAGTTAACATTATTATAATACACACATATATGGAAACAGATTACTTTATCATTCTGTTTTAAGATTATTAATAGAATTGTGCATATGTGTTTGTGTTGTTTCGTTTTCAAAATTAAAAGCTCTTAGTTTTTCTTTTTTTAATTAAGTCTTTTTAACTAATTTATACTATACTGATTTGAATTATATTAACCAAGTAAATGATAAAAAACAGTTTTCTTCATTATAAATATATTTTGCAGTGAGGAAATAGTTTACTGTTCTACTCATTTTTTACTACATTTCGTCAAAAGATTGCTCTATTTTATAAAAATTTGGTTAACTCATTTTACTACAGGTTACTTTCAAATTTATTCTTATGGAAATATTATTATTTATAAAAATTATTTCCCGTATTTTTGAAGTTTAATCTGTTTTTTAATTTTTTGTTTATTTATTTATTTATTTTATTTATTTGTTTTTATTTCATGAATATTTCGTGCAAAAATTTTAAATTAGTGACAAAAATTGACAAATATTAAATTAAAGAAAAATTAAAAATATCAGTCTTGCTTATTAAAACTATAGTTATGGATTATTTCAAGGAATGAATGTCATTATGATGGTACTTTTTTTTTTATAAATCATGATAAAAATTGCGTACATCATTTATAATTTATATTTCAGCTTATCTGTTTCCTGAAATTCATTATTCAGATAATTTCTCCAAACAACTTTAATGTTTCTGTATTGTACACGTTATAAATACATATTGTGAAATTTTAAAAAATGTGTCTTAAAATTCTGAAACCTTTATTTTTAAATTAGAAAGGGAAACGTATCTCAGCCAAAGGTTAAGGCTTATATTTAAATGAAAAAAAAAACAATTTTTTTTTAAAATTAAAATAAAAGGCAGTTTAAAAAACAATTTAAATTAGTTTAAAAAGGTGTATTGCATTAATAGCACATTCTTGTAAGTGAGATACATAAAATCTCTTAGACTTTTGATAATAATTTTATTTTACTTTTACTTTTGCTTATTTTATTCATAATTTTTCAAAAATCATTAAAAGTTTTTTTTTAATCTTTTTATACTTTAAAAAAGAAATTATTTCTCAAATTATTAAAAATTGATATGGGGAGTATCTGAAATTTTTGAAATGTTACTTATTGAATATTGTGTATATAATATTTTAACATCACACACACACACAAATCCATATAGTGAAAAAACCCACAGGAATATGAATGAGAAATGTATATATTCACACGTAGTAAAGTTAAAATTATTTACTTAAAATCACTTAGACTAATTCATATAAATTTAAAAAAAATGTAATTCTATTGTTTTACAATTCCATATTCCTTTTCTTTCAAGTAATGTGGAATTGTTTTAAAATTGTATACTTGAAGGTAAGTGATCATGAATATAGTTGAGAAAGTTTCAAATATAATACTTAAATTCATCTTTTCAAAATCAATAGAGTTTTACAATGAGGGATTAGTTTAATGATTTGATTTTTAAATTTTATTTAAATTTTCTTAAAAACTTATTATTAAAAACTAAATTTTATTGAAAACTGTTTGTAAAATTGCATAATATTTAATTTTTTTTGCGAAATATTTTTTTCATGCTTCAATTCAATGTTAATTAAGAGTAAATGCTTAATATTTCTAATTAGATTTCTGTTTTTATATTTCATTTCTCCCAATACAATTAAGTTTAATAAGTCATTTCGAATTTTTAAATAATTATATTATATTGTATTTATGTACTATGTGATCAAAATTTATAATCAACCTTTAACATAAGATATTGTAACTACTTAATCGATATCAATTTTATATAACAAAATTTTATAGATATTCATTCAAATTGTAATATTTAATCTCTTTTCTTGAAATTTGAAGCTATTTTGCATTTAAATAAGAAATTGAAAAGAATTTTATAGAATTTTTTATAAGGCTCGCATTTTTAAGTTAATTTTAGAAAATTCTGATTAACTTCTACAATTGTTTTTTCACCAATTAATATTTCCACATTAATTTTTAAACAAATCATTTTTATGAGTTGCAAAAGTTTTTTCCGTTACATAGTTAGTTTCTATTTTGTTAGTGAGTAACATGATATTCAACAAAGGTTTCTATTTTTCTATGAATTAATAGAATATTTTAGATTAATTATTTTTGTTTTTTATTTGAGCTTTTTATGATGATTATAAACATATTCTCTTCCTTAAATTGTTTGCAAATTATATAATTTCTTGAAGTGATAGATATCTTAAACAATAGCTTCCTTATTAAAGATTAAACATATTTGCAACTTTTTCGGCCACAGGATTTAAAATTACTTTTTGATTTTTATTTTATATCCCAAAAGGAATCATAATTTTAAATTTTCCCATTGTTATAGACAATATTGGTCTAAGTTTATATATATTGTGTTTATGATATTCTATTGTGTATATATATACACAATAGAATATACACACACATATATATATATATATATATATATAATTAAAGTTATCTATTCTAGATAAAGAATATAAAACAAATACGATATGAAGTATTTCGTTGCTGTAAGTTTTTATGAAATAAATTTTTCAGTTTTAGCTATTATTTTGTGACGAAATCATCCTTGCACGCACGTTTTGCTTAGTTTCCCAAAAACAATAGATTAATAAATATTAATATAATTCGTTAATTTTAAAGTAACTCGCAATTTTGTATTTGATTATATTACATTAGACATAGTTACTGTTTTTTTCTCGAACGGTGGAATATTTATTGACCAATAAACATAATTTCTTCGCTGAATATTATTATTTGGTTCTAGAAATTCATATTCTATTGTTTTCATTGCAATAATATTTCATTTAGAACGCAAACGTGTTTTTGAGAATAGTCTTCTTTTATTTTTTTCGAGACTCATTTTTTACGCATTGTATTTTTTCGATAATTTGAAAAGATGTTGACTCACGAGAAAATGTCTCATAACGGATCATTAAATCAAACGAATTACTTCGCATCAATAATTCTTCTGTTTTAATGTTTAATGATTCTGAAAACAATGGAACAAATTTTGATATTTGTGAAAAATATGCCTAATTAGTTGAATTTATCCACTGTATCTCAAGAAATGACGTCCCTAGAACAATGAAAGAATTGAATAGTATTTTTTCGTGTATTCTTTAAAAAACAGAATTTATTTCTACCCACGCTGTTGTATTTTTTATAATTTAATTTACTCATTATAACGTATATACATTTATTCAATAGTTTTTTATAGGCATTTCTAACTGTTGTATCATTACTTTATGGAAATAGCTTTGCATTAAAATATAGTGAATATAACATTTACATTTTCAGTTATTTAATTTTATAATTGTTGCTTAATATTTATTATACATTTAAAATATATATGGAACCAAAGGCATGTTGTATATTTTGTAAGAGCTTTGATCATAAAATAATTTATTACCATTTTAAAGGTACTGATTTAACTTTATGTTAAGAGAGAATAAATGTTTGTATTTTTGAGCTGGTTATATTTTTTTCCTTAATTTCTGGGATACTTTTCTTTAAAATTTTTCGTTTCCTAATAAAATTATCTTTAATAAATCAAACAAATTACTTTTAAATAAGGTATAAAATTAGACTTCTAGAAATATTTATTTTTATTAAAAATTTTTTTAGTTATTTATTTAAAGTATTTGTCCATGGTATTGTAATTTTCATTTGGGATAACTACACTTATCTTGAAATTGGTATTTGGTGTAAAAGGAAATAAATTTTAGATTTACTGTACAATCAATTGTGTTCGATTAAAATTCGTTATAATAATTTCTACATCATGTGTCATACGAATTTATATTTAAAATATAGTTATATTATTTTAACTATATCTCAGCTGCAAAAATAATAAAATAAAGTATATTCTGAAATTATTCTATTTAAATTTGTGAATTATAAAATTATTTCGATATGCGTTTTAACTTTAATGATATTTATTTTAAATACCAAGATAGTTATAACTAACATATTTAGTTAAAGTGCATTTTTAAAATTTTTTATAACATATTTCATTAATTTATGCAACGAATTATATTAAGGTATTTTCTAAATTTTTCATAGTATTTACAAGAACTGTTAAGTACTCTACGTTTCCTCTAGCAAATTTTATTCTAGAATCATTTCGTAATGATTCGTAATGCTTTAATAAAGTTATTTCAATGTTTTTTTTACTAACAATAATGAAAGAGTTTCAAGTACATATTTCAATAAAGCATTTTTTACAACATTATATTATGTATTTTAAATTATAAAATAAATTTAATACAATAATTCGAGAAATTTAAAATTTAACATGATAAGGTATTTTAAGAAATATTCAAAAAAATTAAACGGATATCATTAACATACAGTTTGTTTTATTTCGGGTATTCATGAAAATTTATTTCTTGCGTAGAGGGTAAAATTTGTAATCTCTTATTTTAGCATTATCTCTTATTTTGTTAATTGTCTCCTATTTTCTGTTAAACTAAGAAAATATTTTTTAGAAATTATTAAACTTACTACAAACAAAATAGAAAATGAAAATGGAATGGTTAAATAATCTCTACATATTATCTATTCAGTAGCCTACTAAAGTAATACAACATTAATTGTATTCGATATTATCTCTATTTTGTAAAGTATATCAATTTCTTTCATAATATAAATATTTATTAATATTAATAAAAATTAATCTTTTAAAAGTATTTTTGTAATACAGAGCATTAAAATAAGAAATTTGGTGTTGTTTTACGCTAATAAAGAAAGTTTTAAACTATATATATATGTATATAATCACATCACACACACTACACACACATCACATATATATATATATATATATATATATATATATATATATATATATATATATATATAATAGGGAAGAAAATTATTTTCATTGTGTTGATATAGATAAGCATTAATTACTTCATTATTAATCGGAGTCTATAATTTTCAATGTTCTACAATTTATGCTTTGTAATTAGAAATGAAGTATGAAATTTCATTTAATTATTCATCTTTACAACGATATTTAAATATTTATTAAAAATAACTGTGTTCTGATTAAAAATAAGTGTTCTATTTATTGCATTTTCCTAAGTGCATTCTTAATTAAAAAAAGAAATCTCAAGTATTTCTTAAGGCATTTTAATCTAATTTAATTCATAACTTGGATAATTACAAACTGCCTGAATTTATTTCATCCAATTATATCTAATTGACTTTCTTTAAAATTCAAGTATACAAACTACTTTATTAGTCAGGGGCTTCTTAAAGTTATTTTAGAGTTTTAATAATATGCTCCATCTCATCAGTTATTTTTGGACGTAGGTTTAAAATATTAAATTTCTAGTTTCCCGATATTCTTTGAAACATAAAAAGATCATCCACTCGAGCTATGTGAATTCAGACGAAAAAAAAAAAAAGAACATAAATCAGGACTGTTCTCTTAATTTCAGCTGAAGTTGCAAAAAAGATTGTAACTTTGCATAAAGGTATGTTTCTCGTCAAGGTGGTTTTAAGTTTCTGTCCTCGTACTTTGGGCAATCTTTTTTCCCTATAAGTATAGACTTCATAGCCTTGCCTTCATCTGCTACAAGGCATGTGGGAAAAAAATAGATGTTGTCTCTTTACTCGCCTCCCTATTTTCTGGGCAATGTCTTCTTCCAGCTCCTTTCGCGATGTTTGGACCTTCTCTGAGAATATTTCTTTCTCTTTCTTACTATTTGGGAAAAAAAATTCTGACTCAGCTTCTCCCACTGCTGCTTTTATTCCAGGATTTTTATCCCGTTTGAGGATAGGGCTTGGATTTTGGTTTTGGAGAGAGCAGGGGAAAAAATATCCACTTCTCTACGTTTATATCGAACAGGTGAGGCGAGACTGCCTGCATTTTTTGTTTGTTTGTTTCTTTTTTCTGTTCGTAGGTGTTTGA